>CM041735.1:2217500-2375000 GCA_023373845.1 Nibea coibor
GCCGCCGTTTATGCATTTCAAGGCTTTTAAATGTCATGAGGATTTCTGAGGGAAAGTCACACGAGCCTGAGAAACAACAATAATTGGAAGCAAAAGTTGTGAACAGCTTGCTGGATGAATAAATCAGTGATCAAAAGATCGTCTAAGGATGAGAAATGTCACTTTTCCAAATATTAAGGTACATGCTTCACTACAACTGAAGTCAATCTTATAAAACTGCTGCCGGTTTGTCTGCAGTGTATGTATATGTGGCCAAGTGCGTGAGCTTGAAACCATCACAGTGTCTTATTTACAGTTCTGGTCCACTGACTGCACGCAGCTTTAGATCTTACTGGAGACACCAAAGACCACAGAGCCCCCTTATTGGATTATGAAGTAAGAGGATATTCCGCTGTTGTCCTATTCGGGAACAATTTATGTAGATCGGCCCCAGCAGATGGCTGTTAGATGTCAGACTAACGAATGGCTAACTTTCAATTAACTTTAACGCTCCCTCCTCACAACAGAAGGTTTTTTTGTTGAGGGAGACATCTGTGGTGTAGTTGTGACTAAATGTCTGGGTTATCTAACTGAGCGGTAGATTCAACAGTGTTGAGAAATGTTCAGAGGATGCCAACTGTTGAGATGTTACATGTCAAATAGCTTTATCATCCCTTGGAGTCCAGATATTCGCCCTGAGACACGATGCTGGCAAAGAGTTAACAGTAAGTCAAGCCAATTGTCACACTATCGCCACTCCAAGTTTGCGCGACTGCTGCTTGTGTGAACAATTATATTTTTGCTCTCTTGGAGGTGGAATTACATGCCACTGTACTAAACACATTATAGCCTCTCCCATGGTTTAAATATCCTTTATACATCTGTTAGTCCAGAAGGTGGATTCATACCACATCTGGGAACTAACACTACTGCAAGCACCGTGGTTTGGATTCATTACATGAGCCATAATCATACAATGTCACGGTTTACAAATCTGTTACACCACCTACACCTTTCTGTTGTTATAACTGTAAAGTGTGAACATGAATTCAAAGGCCACCTTCAAACATTTTAAAAGCATGACAAGGATCCTGATAACTGATGTTAACAGTACTTACTGCTTTCATCGTGGGTTCTTTTGACAGTGTTTGAAGGGCAGTTGGAAGATTCAAGGTCAGTTCTCTGAGAAGATGCCATTACATACTGTCCTTCCAAATAGCTAACTGGTAGGTAATTGGTGTCCTTTCATGATCAATGACTCAATAGTCATTACACCAGTAAAGACACTATTGACAAGATCGAAGGTAATGTTGCTTGAGGGGCTTGTAGGGGCACGTGGGGAAGATGTGAGATTTGTCTGAGCGGCTGCACAACCCAAGGCATGTGTTCTGACCTGACATGACTCAGGGGCAGAGGTCGAGGGGCATGCTGATATATTAATTCATATGATATATCATGACATAAGTTAGGCTAGATAAACATGCACACGCAAGTACTCTGATAAACAGAACCACACTCCACGGTCTGGCAGTCACAATACTTTTTCCACATTTCATTCCACATTTCAGTCCACAAAACAAACTCATCTGAGGGACTCTTTGGACGGAACCCTTTAAACTGTGTTACTGAGACTAAACAAGTCACTAAAGACACAAAAACTGATTATTTACTTCACTTCTTTGGAAAACAATCGAGCATCTTGTGGCAAGCAGCTCATGGGAAGAACTGATGTTTTGTTGTTGGATGAGCCTGTCTTATCATCTTCTTGAATAATAATAATAATAATAATAATAATTCATGTTCTCGGGAGAGGAAGTCATTTTAACATCTGATTTTTAAACCATGTGATGCTGACAATCAGTATAAGTGGCAAGTTATAATGCTATCAAATGGCGGCATTTGATAGCATTATAACCACCCCCACCCCATACACACACAAAAACACACATGCACACACAATCATAGATGTCACAAGCATGCACATCCACCCCACATTTGCCCACCCCTCGTGTCACACCGCGCCCACTCTGCTAAACCACGATAAAATTGATGAGCAACGCTCAAATTAAAACAGGGCTACAATTATGACACCCTCATGCCGTGCTCCTAATTAGTACATCTCCATTTTAATTAATAAAGCCTGTCAGCGTGACAGATATCAATAATTCAAAATAGACAGGTCAATGGAGCTTCAAAATTAATGGCCATAATTAGAAATAATGTGGGGGAAAGGTAGTTCTTCAGGGCTGTCTTTGTTTTTAATAGGTTACACTTGAGACGCATGTCACCTCGTTCGCTGTGTCACAATGTCTTTGCCCCAAACCAAAACTTTTCATGGGTCAGTACAGTCATTTTAATACTAAATTATGGCAGGAGGTACATAATCATTCAACTGGCCATCTCTCATTCAGCTGTACATTCTCTACTCAAGATTCCTGGTGTTTGTATGTACACTAATACTTGTTCTTATTATTGTACAGCACAAAAGCACAAACTACAAAACTACATTTTCTCATGTTTCTGGTCCTTAAATAAAGATCAAATTAAAAAAATGGCTTGAATACTGTCTGGAATCAACATATATGGCTAATATGCTTAAGAAAAAACAGGCTAATATATACCTGAATACAAAATACATAAAACACAAGTGATCAAGCAGAATCAAAAGTAAATCTATATGCACCACATTAATGAAATTACTAAACAGTATGCTGTAAACTGCTCTATAATTACTGGACTTTCTAGTTTGTGTGGATTAAGATCATTTGAATTATGCTCAAAGTTTAGGCAAATATTGTAAACTACAGCTGCTGTGAGCTAATTGTATCTCTGTTTGTTAGCTGGGCTGCCTGGACTGTGAGCTCAGAGCACCAGGGGAACGTTTGTGTTTGTACCATAGAAATTTGGTTCAAACTGTCCAGTTCAAGTAAACATTTCTCACTTTACAAAAGAAGAGATGTTCAGTTCGAGATGCTAATACTAATTGTACCTCCTTGTTACTTCTTCTGTTTGGATGTGATGTGTGACATTTGACACTGATGTCAATTAGTACCACTACACATATAAATATATACACTCCCTGTAGATGACCATAATGCACGTCCGTCAATAGAATCAATTAGAGCTTTTTTTCCTTTGTAGTCCGAGTCCATTAAAGCTGGGGACTATGGATTAGTCTGAAGCAACAGAAGGCCCGCAGAGCCTGCTGTCACATAAACATAGGCTCTACACTATGCATTATAGATAGCAAGCAGGGAATGATTGAGCACAAAACTACCTTGCAGATACAACAACAGCAATGTAGGACAAAATTAGCATTAGTGACATTTTGTGTGAGATTTAGATTGATTCGTCAGTTGATTCATGACATCGGTGTTGTCAAGCGGACACATTTTGCCACGCTCCCCTGACAGCCATAAAGAGTGCTCAGACTCCTAAGAAGCAGCGTGGTGTTTATTTACGACTTCAATAAGTTGTAAATAGATTTTTGTTGATAGCTTCAAAATGAATGTTACACATGATGAGTCAATTTCACTCAGTGCATCGGAGCAATCAGCATACAACTTCTGGAGTGTCAGATACGTTATGTAGATTAAACTGGAGACACTTAAACTGCATGGAGCCTTCTATGTAAAACACGGTGTAGATGTTACAGCAATATTTCCAATCTCAATAACTGATGGTGTAATTCACATGCCAGATGTACACCACTGAACCCGAAAGTAGCACTCCACTTATTTGTTGTTGAAGTGAATGTAAATCCTGGATTGAGATCACAACAGCACACACACACACACTGCCTTCACATGTTTGCCACAGTCCAGCGCTCTGCAAAAGATCCCAACCACCTACTAATCCACGGTTAACCATTCCCCCACTCATACTCTCACTGATATTCCACCACGCTTAATTAAAGAGCTAATTTGCATATAAATTTAAACTCACAATTCCACTCCCGAGGCATCACAGGTGGCCATTTTCTCAGGAGCCAGAACCTGTCGAATGAGGCAGCGCACACCAAACACGATGTGGCTCCCACTGGTGTACCATGGGTATTGACAAAGAGTGAAGGCTTTCCCTTTGATTAGTCTATGGGCAATAAATCTAAAGCCGAGTTAACAGCAGGGTGTGGTGGAGCCATGAATACTCAACAATTGTATGTGAGATTAGAGTTTCAGTATGAGGTGGTTTTCAAACCTCGAACAAAGCAAACTCCAGTGAATCCTGTTAAGTGGAGCAAGCCAGTTAGAGATAAAGAGAGCCAATAAACACCCGTGTGATATTTAAGTCATTCACACAGGCCACTGTTTAATGAGATGCCCCCTCAAGGAAATCCTTCATGCTCGAAAATCCCAATGACAATCTCTGCCACACAAGGTGCTTTTTATCTCATCTGATTTTATTCTTCTCCTCCACCGAGAACATCTCATTTTATCCTATTATACTGGGTTATATTATACTGAGACACTAAAGATGGAAAATGGGAGGTTAGAGAACGGTGCCATGCTGGTTAATGTGTAACCCTGACCAAAATGAGATCTTATCGCTCTAATTTTAGCATGTTTGCACTGGTTATTTGATACTCCCAGAATTGATCTGTAAGATTTAGCTAATCCCTTTTTAAACATGAACGCACCTGATACCAAGATATGATCATATCGTATGAGCGCGGCTCAGGACCGTGGCTTTGGTCCCTACAGGCTGTACTAAAGCAGAGGTTAGAAAAAACAAATCAGGCTTTTCCCATCAGGGCTCCTAGACAATGAAAAAAATTGTGGTGATGAGCTCATGCTGACTAAATCTGTACATTTATTTAAACCCCTTACTAAAACCTACTCTAAGACCTGAAGTATTGACTATTTACCACTTTGCAAAGTGCTTTGTATAACTGTTTTGAAAAAAAAAAAAAGAGAGAGCAATGGAAGTACCCATTAACAATGTGCACAAGTATTTTAAAGCCACTTGTGTCTGTGCCTAAAAAACAAGAACCCTTTATTACATATGTTGAGCAATGTCCCTTTTATATAAATACAAGCACATTTCTGTTTGATATTTTTAGCTGTGTCTAGTCGGGCCAATCTGATACAGTTTAACAGCACATTTGAGTCAACACACTGGGTTTGGTCAAGTAAATTGTCAGAGGGGAAAAAAAACGCAACGTTCAATCAGATAATAGTACATTGAGTCTGGGAGAGCGAGGCTGTGAATGAGAGAGAGAGAGAGAGAGAGAGAGAGAGAGAGAGAGAGAGAGAGAGAGAGATCATGGGAGCTGTCTTTTCAGATGGTAATCGCATGGTTTCTGAACTCCACTGGCATCCAAACCAGGAAAAACTGTTTTCTTTGGCAGACGCTGAGCATCTCTCTCACTCTTTCTCTCTGTCACTCACTCTCTGGCGAACCCACGATGCTCTCATGCACACGCCCCGTCCTGCCCCTCCCCTCTGCTGTTTCAAAACTCAAAATCTCTCATTCGCCACAAACAAAAACACATTGTGCAAAAGGAGTAATATCAGCAACCATGTTCCAAAAACGATACAAAGTGACCATTAAAACCCACAAGCAGAGTGAAAACAAGTGAATTATAAAGCCATGATAGTTTATCAAAAGACAAATGATAATTTAACGGTCCTTTTGGGCCTCTTTTTGCACTGGATGGGGAGTCTTTAGCCACGTTCCATATCGGAATTGGCTGATGCACCAGGCTCCGGGTGTGAAACACATGGTTGGCTCAGTGCGGTGAACTGCAAACATGCTGATCATCGATAAAAATGATAAACAATAACAAGCAGTTTTGTTCTGGCACTGGATTGGGTTTTGAAGTCTGCCTGACCTCAACAGCTTCCTTGCGTTAAATTACAGCTCCGTTGGACAGTCATCAGTTACTATGAATCAAACTAAACATGCTCATAATTGTGTTGGACTTTGGTATAAAAAAAGAAAAAATTACAATATCATAGAGGGCCAGCAAGCGGTCCAGTTATTTTCAGAAACATGAGTAACCTCAGTTCGTGCTAGAAAGAGAAGACTGACTGTTGGCGGTCTGAAGAGGAGAAGATCTGAACCCTCAGATCTGTTGTTTTTGGGTTTTGCAATAAGTCGAGCACTCTCTTGATTTCCTCTACAACTAAGGTTATACTCTGCTTCCCCTGCTAGCAATTAGTCTCCAGAATGCTATTTGTCAAAAGCCAAGCCATTCGTTTCCACTGGTCTGCCCCCGCCAGCTCCTGTTACAATTGACTGTTTCCTGCATAGAGAAAACATAAGCCCTTGGAGGAGGAAGGCCCAGCAGCTGGCTAAGACCGCAGTCTGGCAATGTGTAAAGATGTCTGAAAAGAGAGAAAAGAGAGAATCTGGCGATAAATATAGCGTAAACAAATCAGAAATCTGCCATGGCGAGCAATTCCTGCATCCGTATTTTGAAACACAGCACAATTAAAAAAAAACATTTCACAAAGGGAAACGCTTCTTTGGGCATTTGGGAGCTGGGGCAACGCACAAAATAGGTCAATCATGGAATGACACCTATTGATTTTTGGAGCAAGATCTGACAAAATGCCAGCGAAGTAAATGTGCTGTAAACAAATACGATGAAGGAGGCAACTCGATAAAGTAAATGAGAGCCGGACTGGCTGACAGAACCATAAAATGTAGCTACACAAAACCCCCGAGGTCTAACATCTATATGACACAATGTCATTTTTCCTCTATTTTCACAATGATTGCAGACGAGGCATTGGGGTACTTCAGTGACTCCCAGTGAGGTAGGAAACCTATTCTATCTGGGTTACAAGGGACCTGGAGAGCCATCAAACAGCCAGACATTTTCTTGGTAAATCACCAGCAGAGAGGGAACTTTTGAGAGTGCAATTAACAACCTCAAGGTCAGACTTCTCTGGAGAGTTAGCGCTGAAAAAAAAAATCCTCAGGCATTCTCTGCCTCTCGTCTGTTTTGCCGTTATCCTCGCAGCAACGCACACATGCTCCCTACAGCTCCTTTACCCTCTTGTCCTCCACTCCACACACATACATTTCCTTGACTCCTTTTCCTTGTTACTCCCTCGTCCCCTTTCCACCGTCCCTCCAAGCATCCCCCCTCCCCTCCTTCCTTGTCTCCATTACAGATAAACGTTACTTTGTGGTCGGTGGCGACACCATTTCTTCCCCAGTGCCAGAGCTAGGCTGAAAATCGGTCGCAGGTGTGCAGAGGATGAGAGCCATGAATCTTAATCTTAAGGTAATAATGGGACTGTACACTCGAAGAGGTTACTATAGGGGTATTGGAGAAAGCGGGGCTCATACCTGCTCCTTTAATGTGGCAAGAATGAACTTTCCATGTTCTTGATTGTGAGCACACTTTATAAATTGAGCTGAAATGGATTGTTTTAGGTCTGGCTTTGCAATTGTTTTGAATTAAAATTTGACAGGCACAATAGATTTGGATTTTAAGGTCTGAAGTGCTATACCCAAAATAATTAGATGTCAAGTATGTGCTGTTGGCTAGAAATTGGTACGTTCTATTAACACATAAAAACACCATGAAGGGATGAACTGGCTGAACTCACTAAATTGAACTAGATCACATTGCACACTAATGAAAGCAGGTAGATGACATACAAACTCAAAACAGAGATAGGATATTTTTATACTAACACTCCTACTGAAACATTGTACACTGACACAAGCATTCATGCACCATCCGGGATGTCTCTGATTGTTCCAAGGGTTCCTCCCCACACATGGCCTTCACATAACTACTTTATTTTCTTTCTTACCTGGCAGCAGATGACTGCACAGTAGCAGTAGCTGTGCAGAAATAGAAGGTAAAGCTGAGCTTGTGTAAGCAGAGCACAATACTGAAATGCATAATAAGAACAGTACATACGCTCAGAGTTTCTCAGCTGTTTCCTGAGGCTTTAGGTACTTCCTCATCAGCGTTGCCCAAAAACCAACTGTTATTTAATGTAGATACAAGATAAACACTTAAAAGCAAATGTAACTGGTTGTTTTCACTTATGTGGGGAGGAGGTGTGTGGCTGGCTATTCTTACACTAATGATGCTTCAAAGATGCCTCAGCAGGCTAAATAAAAGAGATTCCTGCTTGGGACACAACCTGGGTGGATTATTGAAATTGTGTGTGTGCCCACACTAATAACTGGAAAGACGTGAAGCCTTTTAAAAAGGTTATGTTTCATTTAACCACTAGATCAGGATTACTGTATGTTGAGGGTAAATTCGATCCATAAGTCATCCCCTGTGGCTTTCTTGTTGTCCGATGGTCTCATTAGGAGGACAAACAGGAACGTTGCTTATAAAGTGATCGTCCCTGAGCTGAGGCAACAAGCTGAACTTGTGCATGGATGGTGATCAATAAGCCTTTCTGCAATAACCATATAAATATCAATGGCAATCCCTATGCAAGGAGGTAATTATAATGGAAAAGGTGTAAAACTTCTGTCAGATCCATCGCATGGACACGATTTAAAAAAAGATTTCTCCACTTAATGGGCAACAAGAGAGAGCCGCATCAATGATTTATCAGCAAATAACTATTACATTTAAGGCAGGGTTCAGGATGCGGTAATAAAGCGGCTCAAATGGGCCACTTTCACTGTACTTTTCGGGAAGTTGCCCATCGATCGGACTCCTCCAACGCCACGAGGACGAGTAATGGGGAGTGATGCTCGATAACAGTGTGGCGCTTTACAAGGTATTAGTGTTTCACATTTAATAGTGAAATAGTGTTGTTTGTTTCTTTATTGGCTGGCTCTTCACTGCCATGCACTGCAGCCTATTAATGTTTAATTGCCCCATTGTGGATCAGCACCAGTGTTTGGATTATGCTGACCATCTTAAAATAATATTTGTGTGTGCGGTATGAAGAGAATGTGTGAGGGGACAGCTCATGCATTAGAAGAGAATAACTGTTTTTATTTGTGTTGGCTCTGAGTAACATACAGCAGGTGGATTATGTACTACACTTCCAATAAAACATGAGAGCTGTAGCTCCAACACAAATATCAAACACATTTCCTCTTATGTACATCTCAGTTATAAGGCGTCTAAGTCCATACTGTCTTTGCTACCAAACAGGAAACGCATGCCTGACAGTAACTGAAGCGATTTTTACTTCAGTTGACTCTCATGGCCTTGAATCCATGTTGCACCACTTTTATAATTTGGGAAACCACCAGAGGCATGCCTTTTAAATAACCATAACCATAATTGCCCCAGCAAGTTAAGGCAACAGCATGGGATTCTTCCAAAAATGACATTTTGCACACAACCCTTCCATATGTAGGACAGGGATGAATATATTCATTCCAACACACTGACACTATTGATGTGCAGCTTCACATGTGTGATAGCATGTGATATGTGTAATGGAATATAAATGGACTGCTGTCAAATCAAATTGCAGTCAGTGTTCTGCCAACATGTCTTTGAGGATCAGATGAAAAAACAGGATATCAGCCTGTATAAACTGTGTCCTATTTATGACATGACATATCTATGTCATAAACCTTCAATGAACTTATCATGTGTGAACCCAGGCCAAACTGCCTCCAGGCGGAGCTCCAGGCTGCGGACAAAAGTGCAACTAAACATTTTCACTGCTCATTCTGGTGCACCTGAAATTCAGCGGATCTGATGAAACTGTTCATGTCCAGCAAAGCAGGGCCTCTCCCCATGTATCACCGAGGACAGGAATCAACAAAGAACTGACGTGCATACATAAACACAATGTCCTACCTGGCGTGAGGGACGTCAATGCTGGAGGAAACCACTTTGCGTTTCTGCTCTAGCAGAGACACCGATCGGGTGTCGGGGTCCCGTCCAATGCGCTTGCAGTCCACCATCCGATGCTCCTCAACCGTCTCTGGACTGAGGGAGCCACCTTCGACCTTGTAGCTCTCTGAAGCTCCGTTACTTGAGCTCTGCTGGGGATGCAAAGAAGAATAAGTCAATGCTTTCATAGAGAACAATGCACGCAAGCTAGTAATAATGCTCATACAAGGACAAGCTGTGAGGAATGATGCAGTACAAATACAAGTGTCCTTTGGTAAAAGCCTAGGTAGGTGAACATGTCATAGACAGTATTTAAGAAAACCATTTCAATTATCTAAAAATATCACAGAATTATTACTTTAGTAAACAATCACATAATGAGTCTGAGCAAATGAAGGAGTGTATGGTCCAATATGGTTTAAGAAACATTTCTTGAGATTCTTGAGCTTAAAAAAGCCTTTTGAAAACAGTGGACAAACTGAGAAATGCACAGCGGTCGGTTACAAAATGAAGCTGTTTTTCTTAGTGCCTGTAGACATTTTGGCAATATGAAGTTTTCAAACCGAAAACCACAAAATACTGCTGACAGCACTACCAAAACTGCCTTCTCATGGACAAAAATAAACAAAACTATGGATCTGTTATAGAAGGCTTTTCATTTACTTGATCAAATAAAATCATTCATATCAGTATTTATGTGCCACAAGTGTTTCTATGGACGCGGGGCATTACAACATGAATCCGTGCATTACTCTCAAGGTATGTTGTGGTATTTTTGAACATCTGTGACTTTATATAGCAGCGGTTTTATGAGCAGCTTTTTCTTTATATAATGATTATGTGGATGCAGTGACACATACACAGCACTGGTATCATACTATTCCCCTGATCAGCAGTGTGTGGTGGAAACCTACAATGAATAGCCTGGGAATCAGCCGAGTTGATGAGGTGCTCTGGCAGATGCATCTGCATTCAAACTGAATTCCTCCAGCCTTGAATCTGGTCGGACCAATCACACGGTGATTGATAGAGGAGCGTCACCATTTCAAAAGTCACCTGTTAGACACACGTGGCTCACAAAACTTGGATCAATCTGTCAAAGCAGGCAGTGCTGATCAAGATTTATTTACTGCCTTGCCTGTTTCCCATCTGACATGTTGAGTGTTTGTGATTGGCCACTATTTGTGCAGGAAGACAGGTCAAGCGCTGCCCTGACTTGCATTTGACAATCAGCACTTCTTTGCTCTGATTGGTTGCAGGTGTATCAAGTTATCTCCAATCGCTGCCTGCAACTACTGCTCCTAGAGGTTATTTGTGTTTGACAGCATGAATACTGATGAGGGAGAAATATCATTACTCATTGAATCTAACAATAAAATAGGCTGAAGGTGAAGTTGCCAAAGTGGGGAGGCAGGACTAGAGAGTCTCTTTGAATGTTTCAGTTCCAGAATGCACACACCGAGACCTGAAAACCACATGCAACGCACACATAAACACATGGACATGCTACATATAGAAAGACTGCACAAGAGCACATTTTCGAATGCCACACACACACTTAGCAAAATAAATGCTCACTAACACAGACAACCGCAAAAGAAGAGCATTCCTCCCATCACAGTTCTCTGAAAACGCCTACCTGTAGCGATGTAAAAAAAAATCATCTCTTACACAACAGCAACCAATGGCATCCTTCTGCACATGAATACCTGCATGTACCTACGCACACACCAACACACACACACACACACACACACACACACTCTCTGTACGTAACTAAAGCCATCAAGCTCTTAGAAACATACTGAGCAGACACCAAAACACGGCCATAGTGACACACATGGCTGCCCGTGCCAACAGAGCGTTGAGGAGTATGACATGTAAGCCTGTGTGTGTGTGCGCGTGTGTGTGTGATCTAGATCATTATCTCAAAGCAATGTAACACGATTAGGCTTGACTGTGGAAAAGGCAATGGTAGCCTACTCAATCACTCACACACACGTACATAAACACCAGAAGAACAATTTCCTTAGATTAACGAGGTAAAAGCATGGATGAGTATCCAGTAACGCTCATGATAGAAGCCGGTCGCAGGAACGCTCCGTGGTGTGCAAAACACTCTGTGAAAACACAGACTTGAGTAAAACAATAAAATGGATTATGCCGGCTCGGTGGAAGATTAGGTGTTGTGTGTAGGACGAGTGTACTCAGAAAAAAGAACAACGGCGATTCCGTCCTTTTCGCCGGGCTTATGAATGATGACATTTCACGGAGCCAGGAAATTGTGAGGCATGCCAAATCGGTTGTGAAATTTGAGTTGCATGTGTCAAAGCTGGTGTGCATGTGTGTGTGTGTGTGCATGTGTGTCTGCGCAGGAACAAATACCCCAAGTGTCCCTCATACCCCCCCCCTCTTTATCGCCTGTTCTCCTCTCTCCCACTCAGAGAAACTCATAACCTACTTGCTTTGGGCAGTTTATCAAGCGTAAAGATTCTTGAACCTTTATGGGTCAAAGGTCATAATAAAGCAAGCTGACACAGACCATAAATTAAATCCCATGGACCCAATGTCATAAACCCTCAACCGACTGTGTCTGTTAGCTCATGTGGTTCTTTGTTGCTAAGAAGTATTTGTATTAGCACATCTAGTAAAAAGGATTAGGAATGGTAATGAGTGAAATGGTGATCTCATGTTTTTTTCAATCTATGATTCAGTTTGACTTTTGACTTTAAGGTCATGAATCAGTTTGATTTTCAGTCCAAACATTTTCTTCAGCACTGATGGCTCTGCCATTGTTAGACTCGAATCGAATCTTGATTTCTAACATTCATTGATCTTTACTGTTTCAAATCTAAGTGGTAACAAGTGTGGTATAAGCACCATTAAATACCATGTGGTCAAATCTAACAAAAATGTATTTATGAAGGAAGAAGAACAGAAAATTGGGAACATAAACAATAATAAGAGTCACTAGAAGGCTACAACGACAAAAACTGGGGTACAGCTTGATTTGATACTCAAAAACAGGAGCTTAAATATTGAGTATAAAATCAATAGTGACCCCTAACATTAACACATGACTTACTCTATTGCTGAACAACTATTTTTATATTGGCATCACAATTTGAGTGCAACTCTTACCAATAAGTTTACTCAATTGTAGCTACCCAACCAACAAGCCAAATTACATAAAACAAATGTATTAATGAGTAATACCATGTGTTATACTAGTGTAATGTGTTTCTGTATGAGCTAAACTGATATAGATATTGATATAAAAAACTGAAGTATTATATGAAATTATATGAGGTTAAATCGACTGTTTTGTCTTCATGGCTCACTTGACATAAGCAACCTTCTGCAGCTTTGTGTCTAATCCAAAATCCAGTCTGGTCTAATGGAAGGTCTTTGCATAACGACCACTCAAACCAATTCCAAACCAATACCAATGTCAAATGTTAGTGTTTTCAGCAGGCTAACATGACACTGACAGTATCATGAATTATGTTTATTTGCACATGTTTTTTACATTATTACATCAACAATGAAAATTATTACATCACCAGTTTGGAGGGGAAAATCATACTAGATAAATCTGTGACTACGGTTGGTAAAAATAACTCTACGGTCGCATTAACAATCATAATCAGATGACCCAGGCCTGGCCTGGTCTTGTTTTAGTGCAGCGGAGGAAGTTATTCTGCATACAGACTGTAATATGGCACATTTTTCATGAAGGTGTTAAACTTGTGTTTGTTTGTGTATAGCACATAAACCTCCTTTAGCCTCAAATATTACTCATACATCACCCCAGGTTTGCGGGGGGGGGGTTTCTAGACTTGACCCTGTGGTCACTGTGCTTCATGCTGATGATGCTCAGCCAACCAATAAGGATAGCCGACGCCGGCCTGCCTGCCTGGGATCAGCGCTTCAGAACAAAGAGTCACTGAGCTCCTGTCAACAAGCTTGCTTCATTGACTCCCACCGTCAGCGTACAATCAACACAAACAGCAACGACGGCGAGGACAACAAAAGCTCCAGCAAAACAATAACAAGTAACAACTCTTTGTTAGCTGCAAGAGATTTGTGTGATACTGCTCACACAACACACACTCGCAGAAACTATCAAGTCAACAAGTGGTATCCTGCCCCCCCCCCTTACACCCCCTAAACAGAACAAGGGGCATTCGTTTGCCATTCTGGGCAATGTGCCAAGCCTCCAGATTCTTTGGAGCATGCCACCCATTGCCAACCTGGGGGTGCCCGCTTTGTTGGCCGTACAGCTGTTGCTCAAACACGGCGGCATGCCCTCACAAACAACCCCCCACTCCAAAATGTAAAGTAGCCAGTTCTAACTGACACGACTAACATACAAATACACATGTGGGAGAAAAGCACATCCATGCACACAAAAAAGCAACACAGATGCACATGTGAATGCACACACACAAACGCACAAGCAGACCCCTCCTCCTCGTTTTATGGCTTGTTTTCGACCTCAGTGGGAACGGAGTGCTGAAAGAGACTTGACCATTGCGCTCTCAGCCCCAGCTGCACCACTCCAGCCTGCACCGGTGACTGTAGCGGTATTGTGCGACAGCTTTTGTGAGTGCAGCACCGCATGCACAAATGTGAAAATGCAAAACAGGGGGAACCCAAGTTTACACTGCGTTTCCCATCACTCAAAAGCTCTGAGGATTCTCCATACGGAGGCTCCTGTGCTGCCTCTTTGTTATGGTTTGATGTGCCCTGTGTAAAGTTTGACAGAACTGTTTATAACTTCATTTGAGATTTACGAGCATTTCAGGGTGGATGTGCAGGATGTGCGCCCTCAATATAAGCTCACATTTATATAAAGGGAACGTGAGCGGCCCAGTATGTGTGGTAACAAACAGTGGCCGAGCATTTCCGCTTTGGTTACAGACACAAGACTCAGGATTACATCATGCAAGTTCCTTCATCGATAAGATATCAAAACACAACACAAATGAATGTGAGCAGGCACAGAATTACACCAATAAAAATGAATCAAAATCTGCTGTAAACAAGATCATATTTAGTCACATGCATTCCGCAGTCACTCCCTCACTATAAAAAGGACACACACACACACACACACACAATGCCAGAAACAGTGTTTTCATCCAAGAGCTAGATTGGCTTGTTTTCGTCACACATCCTTCGAGGCCATGTGACACCAAAGCATAGCAAGTTGGCAATGAAGGCAACTGGGTCATTGCTAATTAGACCCATATCAGGACCTCACAACTGGACATCATCTGAACTTCCTTTGCATGCCACAGGAAACCCACACCGTCTGTTTTTAACAATAATAGCCTTGTTGTGCGATCTGACGACAAATGCATTTAATATTCAACTGGGAGATCAGCTGCATCATTTTAATCAATGTAAATGTTCAAAATGCAACATTCTTTGAGTGCAAATGTGCACATAAAGGCGGGTGCACATGATTATCTGTAATAAATGTGATATATGAATCATGAGCCTGTGTGCAAAAGAAAAAAAAAACCTCGGACCGGCTCCTTCCATCATTCCAAAACGCTGCAGTCAGAGGTGTTTGTTTGCCTCGGCTTACCCACCCACTACCACACATAAACATTGCGCAGGCCGTTGCAAGCCCTTTGTCCCATATATCTGCTGTCGCCAAATGTCATGACAGTCCGTTATTTGATGCAATATGCATTATATAAATAATGCTGCTTTTGTCCAGGCTGGTTAGATTTGGCACCAGTGGCGGCGGTGTCACCGTTAAATCCGCTGCGTGCAGGAAGCGGTTAAACGCTGCAAAACACTGCACAACAAAAACAGTGAAGCCTGCCGGCCGGGGCGCTTTAGCCACGCACGCAGACACGCGCACACACACACACACCTTCAAGCTGGACTTCAGCGGTCCTTTGGCTGCAGTATGGTTGAACCCGGCGGCTATCTCATCTTCGGAGAACTCCTTCAGGCTCCCGTCCTGCATGAGCACAGTGTAGACGCTTCGACGAGCTCCAACGGCCGAAACGTCTCTGTTTTCCTGCTTGACAGCCTGGACCACTCCTGTCACCGGGGCCCCGTCCCCCGTCGGACTCGGCGCATAAACGCGGCTGCCGAGAATCGACCGCTTCACCAAACGCCTCGTATGCATGTCGAAAAGTGTCTCGTTGAATACACAGCCGGCGAACCGGTGAATTTAATGCATTAAACGTCGAATTATAGCCGGTAAACAACGTCGAGAAAAACACAAAACCGCAGCGGGTAGACTACGCGCTCCAACAGCCCTGATAAAATGTTAGAAAGCGGCAACATACTCGGAAGGCGAAAACTCCAAACAGCGTCTTAAATGCAGCGCACTAAAAAGCACCGAAAATCGAAGAAGTTTGAATTAGCACGGAAACCGACAACGTGAAGACGATTCATTCGCCGCTAAACAACCTCTACATCCAACCGGCTACCAATCTTCCTCAGTTCGACCTGTTTGTTTTCCCCACTGCTCCCTGCGAGCGGAGCGGGCGGCGGGAAAACACGGACTAACCACCGCTTTGAGGAACCGAGATGACTTTTGTACACGATTTCACAAAATGGCGGCTCATCTATGTAAAAACGTCTTGGACTTTGGAGATTGGAAGCAAATACGTCGAATTATCTCACCTCACTCGGTCCTATACCTCGTTGACCCTCCGCAGAGATTGAAAACGGATGAAAATACGACCGTTATGTGATTCCAGCTCCGGCTACAGCGAGTTCCAGTCCGCGTCTGGCTCCGACCGAGTAGAGCCTCTACCGGCGGAATGCTGCCTGTAAACATGTGCGGTCCGGCGGCCGAGGCGGGCTCCAATTGGTCGGCGCAGCACACGCCTCCACAAACCCCCACCGCTCCCCTTCTCCTCCGACAGAAGGTAACGCAAGCCGGGAGGATGCTCCATTCAAAACAATGACGCAAGGATGGAGAGGAAACGAGAGGGGAGGGGGCATGGCAGAAGGAAAGAAAGAGAAAAAGGGGAATTTAGGCTGAGGAAAGGAAAACTTCGACCAGACAGACAGGCTTTATGCTATAACCTAGTTGTTAAAGGCGTGCAGCCTACTTTCCAGGTGCCATGGGATTTCTAAATTACTATGATTTGGTGCTAAAGTTAAACTAATGGACTGCACTGGTCTGTTTTTGTAAATGTAAACACAACAGGTTATTTCATTTCTTAGGAGGTTTTCATTAAAATACAAATTTTACTCTCCTATGTTCCAACATCAGCCCAAGCAAGAACCAACAAACACTTCCACACACCATCAGATCATTTGAAGATATAGATTGGCCTCTTCAAGCTTTATTTTTGAAAGAGCCAGCTGAAGAGTGAGAGGAATGCAGGGGAGAGAGAGAGAGATGGGGAATGACATGCAGGAAAGAGCCAGAGGTCGGATTTGAATCCTGGGCTAGCGCAGCAAGGACTGAGCCTTCACACATGGGGCGGATGCTCTACCAGCTGAGCTAAACAACAACCCACCATCAGATAATCTAAACAAACACCGATATACAGTGCTTCATGTGCAAATACTCCATATACATAAACAATATGCAAATATGGTGAACAGGTCAGCCATGCCAAAAGTGCAGTGATACCTCCATCTGATGTAATGCAACAAGCCAAGCTCTTTTTTTCCGTGCTCTTTATTACACTGCACATAACAGCGCTCACATGCTGCTAACACTCTCATGAAAGCAACATCCTGTACTAAATAAGAAAGTGTGATCTCACAACGTGACTCAAGTTGTTGCTCTCTGAAAAAGAATATCTGTTTCTTTTCTCTGGAAAAGTTCACAGTGCTTTGATAAATCATCAAGCTTACCATGAGACTATTCACTCATCGTGATTATCACCCAGTGTGACAGAGAGAATATACCAGCCAGTGTTATCACAGTAACAAATAGCCTAATTAATGTCAAACTTAATGTTTTTTAGGAAAATCATATGCAGCTTACAATCTTTCTGCATGACAGTGCCCCAAATGAATAAAAAGACGCAATGACACAATTTATTATATATATATTTTAATAGAACAATTCATGTCATAAAATATTTACATGCAGAGAATGGAAATCGGACAGAGGGGAGTGACAAATGTGACCATAACTTCCAAAAAAAACAGGCTTTTCCCTGCGATCAAAGGGAGGTGTCACCGTGGAGTTTTCTGCTGGTTGTAGGGGGGAACAAATGGTCTCATTACAGGAGTGGAGCTGAAGGAGGGGCAGTGAGGAAGCATCTCTAAACCTCTACTACACCCCCATTCCCTGATGGGGATTGTGTGTGTGTGTGTGTGTGTTTATATGTCTAAGATAGACAGCTAGAGAGGATAAGTGATTTTAGGTAAGTATCTATTAACTGTGTCTGTGCGTGTGTTGTCCTGATTAGATTTGGCACTAAAACACCCCCCTTTGACAGATAATTTCCTTAGAGGTCATTTATAGCATTCTGTGAACACCATTATATCTGAATGATGGCACCAGCCTGATACACAGGCACATCCTTGGTAGGAACAATGTTTTTTTTTAGGCTGTGAATGATAATAATTAGCTCTTTGCAGAAATTAAGATGATTTTTTGAGGGCTTCATTTACCCGTTTTCACTTTTAGTAAAATGCAGGGAGTGGAACCCATCCAAAAACATCTTTCACTGTAACATTGCTGGGAGATGCAACAGCATTTCAAATGCCTGATATCATTTATGAATCTAATACCAGTCAGCGTGGGCTGGCTGTGTTTGTCTGAACCAGCAGCAAGCTCCAGCATGTCTAATGAAATATGAACTAACTGAAGATACTGTAAGGCAGTAATATTTCGATGTGGGTGGAAACAGATGACACCATTTTTTTTTTCCCGTAGCAGTGGAAGAGATATTTACAGCAAGAAGGATAGGCCCTGTTAATCTGAAAACAAACATCAAACAACAGTATTGAGACATTGATTCAGTTTTTTTTAAAATAAAAGTACCACAGTTACTGTTTCTTAAAATGCATGTACCAAAATGTTGTACCATATTTTTTTGACATTTGACTGGTTACTACTTCTCAGAGCTCAAAAGCTACTTTGTGTAACATACAAGGTAAAAAGCAGGGTTACAGGTTTCCTTAAAACAAGGCAAACATACATCAGTGCTCTTAATAGGCTTATTTTAAAATGATACCACTCTGGACGTCCTACAAATAAGTAAAAGCTTACATAAAACTTCCAGCGAATAACGGTCGGTTAAAATAGTGCTCTAACTATATACAAGCCTTGGTTGGCATGTCGTCAGTACAAGCTACAAACAGACAGAGATACTGTTCTCAGAGTATTCCTGCTGCGTTGAAAAGCATTCAATAGTCAAATTGTGCAGAGATGGAACTGGATTGTGATGATGCTTTTGTAAGCTGTATATAAATGCTGTACCATGATATCAAACCTTGTGCTTTAAAATGATCTAGGATACCAACTGAAGACTGTACCAAGAGTAGGCTCAAAAACACGGCAACCAAAAAAAATACAGCGGATCAATAGATTTGCGTTAATAACGCACATACATTACATGTCTTTTGAATTTGTTTTGAACCCTGTGCAACCATCTGTTCTCATCGTGTCCTTTTTTTTAAAAACAATGAGTAAAAAAAGTCAGGGGAAAACGTACCTTTACAACTGTCGCTATCTCACACATCACTTTCATTTAGTATCTTAATAAAAATGCTAGAAACTTCTATAAAACCCTATTTAACGTTCACTCTGCAACAAGTACACAACGATATGCATCTTCAAATAAATATGAATTTCACAAAAGAGGCTGACATGGACTGTAAAATGCTTCCAAAATGTATTTTGAAACAGCAAGCTCACGTGAAACCATCTGCGTTTCCTCATCTCTGGTTTCTATTTTGGTTCTTCAGATGAGTTTCACATCTCCTGTCATATAACATGGTTGAACCCTTAATGCTTGCAGTAATCTGTTAAATGCTATATTTGTTTCTACTGAACATTTGGTCACAGATAAAAATGGCTTTTCCTTACCACGCCTTGAACCCATTCATAGGAAGCAGAGTATGCACAGTGGCGGTGCTGGACAAAGAATAGGCAAGAGATCTGCCGTCTGAAACCTCAATGAAACACTGAGGGTCACCCGGAGGAAGCTAGAAAGTCACTAGCAGCTGCAGAATAATGATTATCTTCATATGTACACTTAAGTGCATGAAATTCAGGATTATATGGCACTGAATTCTTCTTTGTATCGCAGGCACTGATAGTGTCCTCAGCTATCCCTTCAAATTCTGCATGTACATGTGCTGTGATTGGATATTTATTTAATAGTTTATAGTTTATAGTTTATTTCATAATTTGTTAAAAATGTCCATGATATGCACAAGTGTGAAAAGACACAAGAGGAATTTAATGATGATCCAAAATGCACTGTTCCACATGATTAATGCCCACTGACTGAGGTGCTACCGTTCTTCTTTTTTTTAGACTAGTACCAATGACGTTCACCCTGGTTGATAAATTATATAGTTCCGATATGATAAACCGTACCCAAGCTGTAAAGAAGACACTCATTGCGTTGCGTTGGTGATGGATGCTGTGGTCAGCTATTTTCTGCTGTTTTACCCCCCAAGTCATGCACGGAAAGCATCCCTGGTGGCAGGTCCAAAGCACTACAGTGATGTAGTGAGAGGAGGCTTCTCCCCAGACAGCATGAATGAAGATGTCGATGATGGTGAAAAACTCAGAGGCGGGATGTTTCCCGGCTCAGACCCAACTCTCCGACACTCTCGTAGTCGGGCTCCGCCTTGGTGTTGTCTGACCCCTCCGCTCCCAGCTCGGCCCTGCAGTCATCGTCTGAGCTGTTAGTCTTTGGGATGCGGATGGTTTCGTAGCCGGGATCCGTGCAGTCCAACATGGGGTCTTCCCCCGGCTCTGGCTCGTTGGGCTGGGTGTAGATATCTCGGACAGTGGCGTAGAGGTCACTGGAGGAAGAGGTTGTGACGAGGCCTTTGATCTCCGCGATGCTGCTGTAGTCGTGCTCTTTGTCTTCCTCGTTCACGGCATCGTCACAGTTTGTTTTGTCGACTGTAGAGTACACCGCTGACTAAAGGACAGAGAAGACACACAATGTTCATGTGAATATTAAATTTGGTGCGTAAAATGGTCAGAAACAAAACTGCAGTTATTGGCATACTAGGACTACGAACAAAAAAAGAAACTGATGCATTCGTGCCAAAAGCTCCCTGCTAGGTTTTTCCCTCGTAGCATATTGTCTGATGTTGCATGATTTATTGTATTTTTTTTTTTTTTTTTGTGCTTGGAGCATTTGGCATTCATAGAGTAAAGTGCTGCTGTCTCGGGACTGGAAAACGGCAGTTTGGGGAATAAGGGAGTTTAACACACACTTACCTCATTGTCTGACAGAATGTGGTTGTTGAACCTTGGTGCAGGAGACAGAGGGGAGTGTAACTGGAGGAGAAAAGAACAAGAAGATACATTTAAATATGGCAGAGAGGAGATACTGAGCGCAGAATAGACTTTAAGACGCTCTTAAAGCTACAAAGTGGACGCTTTACTTCTCCTGAAAGTGGAGTTGAAGACTTGTCACGCATTTTTACTTTTAAGAATTTCCTGTTGTAAAAAATTACAAAAAAATGTATGACTCTGTAGACTTTAAATAGTTATAATCAAAAGCAGCAAGCTGTAGCGCTTAAACTTAGTAATAAAGCTGTTTGCAGCAACTTTGCAGGACTGCAATTAAGATGCAGTTGTGGTTCTTATTGATCTGTATTACTAAACATGCCGGTAAACTATTGACAACTTTTCAAAAACATAAACACCAGTGGAAAATCTCTTTGAACGTCTTAAGAGAGTGCTCGGTACCCGATCAATAAAGTGAGTTTCTAAACTATTCCCAGCAGTGGGATAGAAACAGCCTCCATGTTTGGTGTTTCTGCCGTGATACATATGAAGTTAATGTTGTATATAAGCATCCATTCATTAAGAAAATTATTGAGTGAAAGTCAATAGGTAGTGACAGGCTGTGTGCAGAAACATCACGCTCTCTATGTCCAAGTTATGATCGATGAGGGAGCCATTAATCAAGAAAGCACATCTGACAGCGGCGGCAAACACCTCAGGAGTCTAACAAGAACCTCAATATTGCTGCCAGCGTTGACTAAATAGTTCATACCAAGTGAAATTTTTACACACTTCTGAAAGGAAAACTGCTTTTTGTTTTATTTTTCTGATTCAGATTTACAAAGTCCTTGGCTGGAGGCACCAAGGTTAATGTTGCATTTGCAAAAAAAAAAAAAAAAGGGGGGGGGGTGGCTGCTCACTTGTTGAGGAGAAATACTCGGTGCTTGTCAAGGGGCACATCAAGGGCACATCGCCACACAAGCTACACTCGTATGTTCTGAATGAAAAACCGTGCACAGAGACCATCCATCAAGCCGTCCCTCCCTGGCTGTGTTGTAGTATCCTTGTGCAGGTACATGTTTCTCTGGCATTTTCTCAAAGAGCGTAAATCAATGTGATTACTTTATGGCGAATGCACGTTCAGAGACATGATGACATGATTACTTTTATAGATCCGGCACACACTCTGTAATGCAGCAGATGCCTTTTTCATTTGGCTTTAATTAGCTGACCAATTAGGCAGAGTGCCCCGGAGGAGTCTTTGAATGAAACACGGATAAAGGTGACTTGACCCAATCGCTGCATGATTGTGTCACAAGTGTGTCTTGCAATATTTGTTCACCTAATTTGCAGCCTCCTTATTATTGGCTGAAGTATCAAGGCAAATTAAAGTGCAAGTCACACAGTCAGCAAAAAAACACAGCGTTTAATCTGGGTTTTATGCATAAAAACTTCATGCATATCAAACTAATATAAAGAGCTAACAGTATGTGGACAGGCAGTTTTGTGGCCATACACATTGAGACGAGATTAATATTTTGACGTGTTACAATAAGATGTTTGCGTGCGTGTATGTGAGAGGGGATTATGGGAATGCGTTCATGAGTATATAGGAGACACTGTGACGTGCAGGACGTGCCGGTATGGCAGTAAGCTGATTACAGCAGCCTCAGAAGATGGACGACTCAGGTGTCAGTGTGTCAGTCACAATGACGTGCATGTTGACATACAAATCAGTATGAATACATCTACCAGCAGTTCAAACTTGTCCTCTGTGGAGGACATCTGTAAACCTGAATATCTCCAACCCACTGCATACTACCAAATGAACTCCCTTTGCTATCCACAGAGTACATTTAGGGCTTTTCAATGATACCAAATTTGAAGGGGTAGGGCTTTGGTACCTTTCTCTTCCTCATTCAGGAAAATGGCTCCCATCAGTGCAAGCACATTTTATGGGAAGAGTAAGTGCATAATACTTGTCATTGAGCAAATTTTGGCTTGAAATGTTGTTGGCGTATTTAATATTTTTTAAGTTTCTTAACAACACATAAAAAAACTGTCTGAATAATTTTAACTGTATTTTAGCATAGTATTTAAATGTTTCAAAAATGTCGTAGTGGACATTTGTAGTTATTTCCTCATTTTGTTCTTTTTTTTTTCAAATGACAAGAAAGTCATTCTCAGAAGCAAAGAGAATCTTGCTGCGAATTGTTGATGGAAACTCGGCTATTGAGTTGTCTGATGAAGAAGATCCAAGATGCAGTGGTGATGATTCAGAGAGCTCTGAGGATGAAATGAGGGCAAGCAGGTGCTGAAGAGTCAGATCAAGCAGGGCAAGCAGATGCAGAGGATGCCCAGTGCGCCAGTATGTACTGGGCAAACCATACCCAACTGGATTGAAGGTGTTTGTCTTGGCCGCACTAACTGGTCTGGTCTTAGACAGAAGATAAGACTTATGAAGTCTACCAAGACAAGACTTCCTTCAGAGATACAGGAGGAAAGGGCATTGGAGAACAAGCTATTCTTCATTTGGCTGTTCCCCAGGGAACCCACCTGTTCTTTGACAGGGTCTTTACAACTATCAACCTCCTTGACACACAAGGGCTGACAGGAATTGGAACCCTCATGAACAACAGGGTTCTAAAGGAGTGCAAGATCATAGGGGATAAGCCCTTCAAAAAGAAAGGAAGAGGCGAATCAGAGATGGTAGTCTGACGAAGCCCTCCTGAACTTGTCATAAAATGGTTGGACAACAAGCCAGTTGTCATGGCATCCTCTGCCTATGGCTTTGAACCTCAGGACACATGCAGAAGATGGTCCAAGAAAGACAAAGGTTTGTCCAGGTGTCAAGGCGACTGGCAATTGCTGAGTACAACACCAACATGGGTTGCGTGGACTTGGTTGACCGAATGTTGAGTTTCTACAGGATGGCCTCTCGTACTCGGAAGTGGACAGTGTGGGAGAGGATATATCAACTCAGATTATCTTGCACATGCTCATTCAAGGTCGAATGATCTGTTAGATATTCAAAACATATAAATCTCATAGAGTCAAATTATAAGACATGATTACAAGCACGTATACACACATGATCAAATCCTCTTTCTAACAATAGTGTTTCCCTTTGGCGGCTCAACAATGCTGACCAACAGTTTACCTGGACCGTGTCCATGCCGTATATATCCCAACAGCCCACTGGCTGGGTCAAATTCATTTCCTGTACCTCGCATGAAAAGCCCACAGGCGACACACAATCAAATAACTGCAAACAAGTGGTACTGCTGTTTATGACAGTCCTACAACTACACAACTGCACAGGATCAAAGACGTTGTGAATGAGTGTGTGAGTTTCTGTGTGTGTATGCAGTGAATGTTTAACTAGAAACCAAGTGTATGTATGAAAAAAAGCTTCCATCTGTGTGTGTGTGTGTAAGCAGCATTTACTGAGCTACAACCTGAGGGGGTTCAGACATTTACATACAGGCACCCCAGCATTTGTACAGATGAGTGTGTGAGTGTGTTTCCGTGTGTGTGTGTGTGTGTGTGTGTGTGTGTGTGTGTGAGAGAGAGACAGAGACGGAGAGAGGGTTTCTATAGCCCATATCATCCATCATGAAGCCAGACTAACTGTCATAGTGATGGTGGCCAGCTGGCGCTCACTAGGCTCAGACACACAAACACACGCACTCTTGGTTTGACAAGACAAATCACCGACGACTCCTGGTCATACACGGACGTAAACCACGGGGAGTCGGGAACATTCAGGGTTAACCTTAAATCAGCCCCAGGGAGTCTGTATATAGGAGGATGTATGTAAACACACACGCGTCGTTGTATCTGTGTGTGTATAATATGGGGGGATGGGGAGAAATAACAGAATTAATGCTGACTAGGCAGGCCAACGAGGTACATTTGGGTGCATCCATAAATGAGTACATTTTTGAGTGTGTGTGTGTGTGTGTGTGTGGCTGCCAGTGTGGTTTGGAGGTATATTGTAGCTCAGTGCATCAAGATTTCATCATGGATACAGGGGTCAGATGAGGCTAGACTCGCCTGCTGTCCAAATGAGCAGCAGTGATTAACTAATTGGCTACAACGGCAGAGACAAAGGAACAGAGAAATGTGACTAAAGAGAAGAGAAATAACAAGAGGGGGAGAAAGTAAGCCAAGGAGAACCGACAAGACTGAGGATATTTAAGAATAGCTCAATAGTTCTGAGTTTTGGCACTATTTTTTCTGGGTTATGATAAATCCAATATGAAAGAAATGTTCAGACAATCACAAAGGTTGTAAATAAGTCATCAACCAGATCATAAAAAGTAAGTAAGGAGTGGGGGTAAAAAAAAAGCCTTCACTGTGAAACGGCTGAAAACGGAGGTTTTCAGCCCCTGGTGGATTGGGACGAAATGATGCAAAACATTTACATGATGGAAAAGTTGAAAAGTGGGTTGATTTCATAACACCATTGAGGACAGATTTTATGTGGTAAAAGCAATGTATCTGTTCTGTATATCTGGAAAACATATGTATGAGATGTAAATTGCTGATGGGACGATGCTGAATGGGATCAATAAAAAAAGTTCTACGATACAGCCATGTGGTAAAACCAAGCAGCAGCCTCCATGACATGAAAACTCAAATGTGAACTCATGAAAATGTCCAACTGCATAGCAGAAATAAATGTTGTTAATTTCTCCAGGGTTTTTTATAACATTTTTATCCTTGTTTTAATTATGTTTTATATTATGTTTTTTACATAGTACATATTTGTTTTGTACTCCTGCACTGAGTATTGCACTTAAGTTTCATTATGCATTGCATAATGACAAATAAAGATATTCTATTCTATTACAACAGTTTTGGTCTCTATAGCTGATATTCCCCAAGTCTTTGCTGATTTTTAAAAAAGCTGGATGGTGGCAGCTGGAGCCACCACACTCCAAGCTTCACAACGTCTCTTCCGAAACCTGTGATTCATGGACACAATGTCCATATTTATAGTGTCAATGGGTAAAACCAAAAGTGAGTCTGACAAGAATGCTAGGAGGAGGAGGAGGAGGAGGAGGAGAAAAAGTGTTTAGGAATGTTTCTATTTTAGTTCAGCGTGTTAACACCAAGTTCAACAACTGAAGGAGATGAGAATATCAATAGTTCTGCAGGTGTTTAGTCATGAATCACAGATGGAACATAGAATTCATCCTGTGGGGGACATGAATGGATGGATTCATGGATGGATTACCCCAATTTTTGATCAAATATCAAATGACTATTGAGCCATTTCACTCAAAAGGAAAGCAAATTTGAACTTGAACGTGGTGGCACCAGAGAAAATGTTAAGGGGTCAACAAAGTCTGCAGGATCTGTCCTCTGGGCGCCTCTGGGCATCTGTACCAAACCTAACAATCCATGCAATGCTTGCTGAGATACTGTGGGGCCAAAGTGGTGGATGACAGACCGACTGTGCACTGCCAGCCTCAGAGCTGTGCCAGTCACATAAACCATAATTATGCTTTAAAATAGGAGATGGGAAAGTAATGCAGAGAGGAGGGTAAACATGAAGAGAAGAGCGCACGGAGGAGAGGAACAGTTGCCTCTTCGTGCAGCTCCTGACAGATTGACAATGTTTGTGTGCTTGTCAACAGTGTGACACAATTTGTGTGTGTGTGTTAGTGTGTGTGTCTGTTGGTTTTTGTGTGTGTTCTCCAAGTGTGGATCTCTGCATGTGGAAGACAGCATGCTGAGAGCAGCAGCAGCTCTGTTCAGTGCATGACACTCATCTGCTTTTCTTTCCTCCTCTCCACTTTTTACATCCACCTTTACATCTCCATCTCTCACCAATGCTGTCTCTATTTGAATATATATATCTTCTTTACTACAGATGACTCTATTTGTACGTGTCTTTTTTGTGTCTCCCTGTGTCTCACTCTTGACTCTTTTTCTCTCGCCCTTAATGCCTCTCTATCCTCTCAGCTCTCTTTCAGCCAGTCTGCCATCATCTCTCCCTCACTATCTCTGTTTCATCTATTACACTCGCCAGCTTTTCGCACTCCAGCTCTCCATTTTCATTCTTCTCCTCTCTCTCTCTCTGTCCCTCAGTCTGTCACTCTGCACTGAGCTTGGCAGCTTAGCGCATGATAATTGTAGTGGCGACACATCTCCCCTCGTCTTTGTTCTCTGTGCTCTTTTTCTCAAACCAGTGACACACAGTCTTTTACAGTAGATGAAACACAGCAAGTTTATGTGGGTATAAACTGTGTTATTAGGATGGTGATGGTGATGAGAAAGGACAGCCTGACCTTGGAATTATATTGATCTGTCACGTGATAATATTCTTCAACATTTTGTGTAGACTTTTGTGGATTAACGGCTAAAGTTATGAACTATTTGCAGTGTTGCAATCAGTCAGGTTCTTCTTCACTGTGTCACTTCACTGCTCTTTGACTACAGAGTGCTGCAGGGATGACGCATTTCCACAGAAAACACTCTGGTTCCCTTTATTTTCAGAATATAGCACACATGGAATATAATATTCATAACTATGTTTTCATGAATCATCTGAAAATAAGGATATTTTATTTTTGTTATTTGAAAATTCATATCTTCAGTGGGAGCAGGTCCTCTTTCATGAAGGCTGCCATGTTGAAACACTGTGTTTCTACAGTAGCCCAGAACAGACAAAGTAAATACTGACTCTTGACGCTTGCAGTGTTGTTTCTCCTTTACACTGAGAAGGTGAGGGTGATGTGAGGAGATTGCAATGCAGTGATTAGTCCACTAGATGCAACTAAATTCTACACACTGGACCTTTAATGTCCCCAACTCTGCAGACTCATCCAGTCACTTGAAGTGATCACCGTTTTAAAAGACACATAAAACCTTCAAAATTCACGAGTGGGTTATTTACTCATACATTTTATGATGTAGAGCAACAGAAAAGGCTTGTGTTTGTGTTAACCAAAGACCTTATTGAAGACATCCAACTAAAAACCTTAAAAAACTTTAAAAGGTCCAGTGTGTAGAATTTAGTTGCATCTAGTGGTGTAATCACTGCATTGCAATCTCCTCACATCACCCTCACTTACAGGAGAAACAACACTTGAAAGGCCCTGTCTAGAGTCAGGATTTAGTTTGTCTGTTCTGGGCTACTGTAGAAACCTGTAGATATACAAGGCTAATTTGTAAGTAATAAAAATAAAAAGATTCTTATTTTCAGGTGATTATACATGCATTAGAAATAATAGTTATGAATATTATATTGCATGTCTGCCTTATTTTAAAAACCAAATATTATACACTTCAGCACTTCAAAACACTCAAAGTTTTCAAACCTCATACCTGAGGAGTATTGACTGGTGACATTCTAACAAATACAAATTAGATTCATTTTCATCTTGTTACAAATTGGCGAAATGCAGATTTTACTGCTAGCTAACTAGACAGCTAGCATGCTAATATTAACTACACATTATTATTATTATTATCATAATTATTATATATTCAGGTTAGCAGTGACTAACACCTTTGTTTACTATGAAGGACTCTCAGATAAGTTCAGGTTTCTAGCTAGCTGCTGTACATTTTAGTGATCTGATGCTAACTGGGTTTGTCTGCACAGTGATGACCACTGTCTTGTCCGTGCTCCAATGTTTAGTATGTTAACTGCCATAAGTAATTATTACACTGAATTTGTGTCTTCAAACTAAACTAATATTTTCAGGGTCTATGGCTGAAAATATTTTTTTTATTTAAACATTTCTTTCCCATTGAATCCCATTTTCTTCAGAGGTGGTTTACTCTGGTCCATTAAATTAGGACTGAAGCTGCATTATGTAAATGTTGGCTGACTAAAATCCACAGGTGTCCGCATACACACACACCATTCTTACCTCTCCATTGTGCAGCCCAGCCCCTGCTAGCCCATTCATCACCACTGGCTGGTTGTCATTTTCATCCAGAACCTTCTCTGGTACCGGCGGAGGTAAGTCCTCTGGTTCTTCCAGAGGCCTGTGGGAGGGAATGCTGGCATTCTCAGAGCGCCTTTTGGCCTCCATGTCAGCACTGTGGCGGCTCTTTTTATTCAGGTCTACAGAGGCGTACTCCACCCCTGTGCACAGCGGTCCACGCTCAGGTGTGCTGGGGCTGAGGTGGCCATTAAGAAGTGCGGGGGGGTGGGGTTGATGGGGAGGTTCATCTGGGCTCAGCTGAATGGTACCATTGGGGAGGCCGAGCTGTGTTGGGGGGTCTTTAAGTTCCTTAACAGTCTCGTACAGTGAGTCTTCGGCGCTTACATCACGTGACGCTGTCGCAATCTCCTTCACCACCTGGATATGAGATACAAACACTGGATATTTAATATGCTTTCTCACAATAAACTCAATAATCCATCATCTTCTCTATTTTTGTCTCTGAGCTCAGTCAATCAATCAATCACCAGCTCAGCCGATCAATGATTCAATATCCTGTAACAGCCACATTCAGGCTCAGTGTGAGTAAAGACATGATTCAGCTGTTCTAAGGTGACTTTTAAACACTGACCTCATAGGTGCTGTCCCCTGAGGCTGGGGGTCCGTCTCCAATAAGGGTGTTGTTGGGAGGAATGCTGGGAAGCTCACGGTCCTGAGGACACTTGGAGGACCTGAGCTCTGATTGGCTGGAGAGCATCTCCTCTGACGGCTGGGGGCTGGTGTCCTGCGTGTCCGTGAGGACTATTGGGGCAGGGAGAAAAAAAAGCAGAGAGTGAGGGCGGGTTAAGAGCTTCTCATGTAGAGACATCCAGCGTGTTTTTATGAGACAAAGATGTGTTTTCAACGTTTACTTCAAAGTAGTTCTGTAATGAGTCACATTTTCCTCGGAGGACAGATTTGTTGCTATTTACAGTTCTCTCATACTCAGTATGCAGTACTCACCCAGGTAAAAATGACTAAGAGCATTACATAGATATGGCTATAAAAACAACAGCTGAGGTTTGAAACCAAACAAAGACGCTGCATAACACCAGCTGCTCAGCTGTTGTTATCATGTCGCTGAATTATAAAAATAAAGAACAGCAGACACATGCTGCACTTTAACAGTGACTCTCGTAACTGGATCATAAAGGATAACCTGTATTTTCTCAACTTTTTTTTTTTTTTGATTTAGTGATCATTTTCATCTGTGTTACAGCTTGTGGCATGAATTTTTGCAAGAATTTTTCTTTTTAGTAAAACATTTGAAATCCAATCTCTTTTACTTTTACATGTCATGTTTTATACTCTGTCGATGTATTTTGCACCCTCTGGACACTTTTGTGGCCAAAAATCCTCAAATGTCTCAAATGTTCTTTTCTACTCTTTTTTCAGAAATCTCTTAAAATGACTTCAAACTTGCCCAAAACTACAACACATTCAATCATTTTCAGGATTGTAACACTTTAAATGCCAGTTTAATTATTTGAATGATTAATTGTTTATAACACAAAAACACATTTTCATATAATAAATAGTATTTATATTATAATAAATAGTAGGGGGTGGGGTTTTGGTGTTCATTAAAAACAAAATTGATTTGATTGCATTAGTATTTTTTCATGTAGTGTCCTCCATTGTGCCTCATTGACTTCTTAAACAGCTGTTTAAGAGGTTTATGAAAGAAAAGCAGAGAAACATATCGATGTATGAGGATTTAAAGGCAGTGTTTTGGACACATACATTTTTGCCACAAAGGTGTCCAGAGAGTGGTGAATTTGAGGAGGATTAATAACTCAAGGGTTAATAACTCCATCGACAACAAAGACATGACATGCTAAGATAAAGCTAACTATCTTGGCTTACTTGTACCGCTGGTTAGAGGACCATTGTGAGAAGTGCTGACAGCCACATCAGTGGCTGGACTGTCTGCTGATTGGCTGATGGTCTCTCTCTCTGACACCTGCACAACAAAGGAGGAGATGTTTGTCACCACTCAAAGGCTGGCAGCTCAACTCAGTGCTGAAAAAAAAAATACTTAATGTCACGAGACATCCAGTCCACATTACTTCAATTACACACCAGAGTCACAAGAAAAGTTCTAAAGGAGAACAAATGTCAATCTGAACTTCTCAGCTCACAGAGCGTGGATGTCTTTCACACCTCGGTGCGACTCAGAAGCCACAGTCAGAAGATGTGTTTGGTAAATGAGTTTTTAGGATCACATCTGCACGGCTGATTACAAGTTCCACAATTTATCTCTGCCTTTCTTAGCTTTTCCAAACACATTACTGATTACTTCAAGCTCATTATCTGTATGTTATGCATGCCTAATTAAATGCAGTGTATTTTTACCCACCATACAAACAACATGAGATAGATCACGATTTTCTGCGAGTGTAAAACAACCAAACTGTTGACTGTGTCATGTCTTATGAAGATGCAATGCTGTTAATTCTCATCTTACATGGCAGTTGGATTTATTTCATCTGACATTATTCTTAAAAGTGTAAAAAACCCACATGGACGCAGCTTGCTTCATGTTTAATGTCACTTTGCTTCATTCATAAAAGAGACTGAAACCAAGTGAAGAAAAACAGCACAGTCCTGCAGAGGAGGGTGAAGCGAATGTGTTGGTACGATGTGAATGAAAGCAAAAAGCACAGAAGATGATACTTTATGGATCCCCACAGGGAAATTTGTTTCCCCATTTTACCTTCCCTCCTTTCACACTAATGTTAAATCTAGAGAACAACAACTCTGCAGATGGCAAGGATTCAGTCTTGCACAAGGGCACTTCGGCAGACCTTTCTCAAACTGAGTCTTCATACTGCGTCTTCAAGTTGAAAGCTGTTTCCACATTTGTTACATCACGTGGGGAAAATCAGCAAACACTCCCAATAATTTATTAACACTGCATGTGCTGAGCACCTGCCGCATTATGGCATGATGTATCAAAATGCACTTTAGACATAAACTCTCTTCTACCTGTAAGCAATGATATCGCTCCATCACTCACTATTAAAAACTCAGAAAAGACTGAAAATGTATGAAGAGGTACAAGTCAAGATTTTCTTTGTTTAGGTTTGTTTTTTCCCCTCCTATGTGAGCAGATTAGAAGCTCCACCACCCCACCCAGTGGTCAATTACTCTCATAACACAATTGGTGTCCATGATGTAATCTTTAACTATTTTATGACCCAAACATCCCTCATGTTATTCCTCTGTCTGTTTTCTTAACCAAATAGTTGAAGATAGTAGAAGATGAAGCAAACTCTCAGCAACAAGTTGTCATGGTGATGACGAGTGACTCATAAAGACAATCGTAGTATGTTTAGGATGAGCTAATGCTCCAAAATGACTGAAAGCTTTCAGAACTTCAAATCTGCTGCATACATAGTATAACCACAGAGGCAGAGACATTACAAGGATCCAAAATGGCTGAACGTCATCAAACACACAAGTTGTAGCATTTTAATAAGTCTAAATCCAGTTTGGATAAAATACATTTAAATGATGAGGAGACGGAAACGTTGGAGGAGAGGGACAGAGTTCCAGCCGCAGGTAAGAAGACAGCCAGACTGATTGCGGGCAAGCGAGGAGAGCCAATCTAGTCATCCGCAAAGACAAAGACCCTCATTTAGCCTATCAGAATGTGACATGGTCCGTCGTTTAAATGGCCCCTCCTGACCACCCTGCAATTGCAGGTTACAGAAGAGATATCCATCAAATGCAAAAAGGCTTGTGTATGTGTACATGACACACACACACACACACACACACACACAAATCCCCCAGGGGGAGTGACAGGATAAGAGAGTAAGTGGATGTCACACAGCTGGTGAAAGCCGGGCATTTGTTACACTTAAACGTTGCTTGGTTACAGAATGGCCGGCATTACACGAGGTGGTATTAATTATCCACGCCTGTGACAAGATGTTGAGAGCACACAGTATCAGAGCACACGCCCACAAAGTAAGCAGGTACTCTCTCTATAAATAGTACGTGCTGAATTATTCTAACAGTGTGACATGTAAACAGCAATCAGTGGAATTTCCCACATGGAGGAAGCATTTCCTTATCAGCAGCTGGAGGAACAACTGGAGGCTGTCAATCAGCTGTGTGTGGGGAGGTTTTGTTTTCTGTGTGTTTCAGTGTGATGGAAGTGTGTAAGAAGACAAATGTCAGAGGGTATGCGTGTGTGTGTCATAGGATATCATGGTGGAGGTGTGTGTGTGTGTGTGTGTGTGTCTGTGTGTATGTGTTTATATTCAGGCATGCAGCCAATTTGGAAGCTCTATCCTAAGCCTCATTTACAAGTGGTTACACGGCCTGATTACACACATGTCACTCACACACGCTGTGACTAATGAGGACTGTGTGTCAGTGTGTGCGCACATGTTTGTATGTGTGCCTTGCCTCACAGACACATAAAGAATGTATCTGAGTAAATATTTTCCCAGCGTTTGTTTTCTTCTTGAGTTTCTCAGAAGGTGTTACTGAACCCTGACCTAACCTATCATTAAACAAACTTCTGCAGTTACACACGAGTGTCTGCCAGAGACTGTGTGCGAGAGTAAAAGTGTATGTATGCTGTGTGCATGTGTAAGTGTGAATAGTCGTAGTTACTAATCTGTCTGACACACTGCAGCGAGCTGACTCAAACCCACAGCTGTTAGCCTCCATGTGTATCACATTGGTACTGTATCATGCACAAACACATCAGGAGCACAAGAAGTGAAAAGCAAGTCATGACACATTCATTCTTAGGGAATCGGGGAATATTAAATCTCTTTTATACGTGTCTTTAAACTCTCTTAAAGGAATACTTTGATATTTTAGGATATTTTCTGGTGCCCAACAACATACTGACCTGATCAAGAAAGAATCCAAAACTGATAAAACAACAGACAAAGTTTGGTAGACAAAGTGTATTACCTTCACATAGAGCCAGGCTGTTTCCACTTGTCTCTGGTTATGCTAAGTTAAGCTAATCAAAATGTCAGTACTGTAAAGTACTGTATATCGTCAACATCCCTCCCCTCTCCTCCTCTCCTCTTCTCCTCCTCTAAACCCAACCAGCAGATCTCGCCTCTCCTCAGGGTTTCTGCCACTCAAAGGTCCAGTGTGTAGAATTTAGTTGCATCTAGTGGTCGAATCGCTGCATTGTAGTCTCTTCACATTACCCTCACCTTCTTAGTGTAGACCCTGTCTAGAGTCTGTATTTAGTTTCAGATGATTATACATGCATGCATAATATATTTCAAGTCTGTCTTGTTCTGAAAATAAAGGCCCCAAATCTTACACACTGCACCTTTAAAAGGATTTTTTTTTCTCTACCGTTGCTCAGGTGTTTGCTCATGGTGCTCATGGTTGGGTCTCTGTTAATAATGTTATATAGACTACAATCTAGACCTGTTCTACGTGGGAAGTGTCATAAGCTAACTGCTATAATTTGGTGCTATAGAAATAGAAATAATAATAAATCCAGCTCACTCCATTCATGAGGTTTTCGTGGTCTCCTGCTGGATGTCCATTGGCTGCCTTCTTCTGCCTACAAAGAAAGAGGAAGGGACAGATGAGGGGCGGGGATGAGAGGTGGATGACTACAGCACGCAGGACATATTTCACTCTGTGGTGTCAGTGTTACTGTCAAGGAAAATGAAGCCGTCTCTGTGTTGCTTTGGTTCTGGGCTTAAATGAATCAATAACGATGAGGCTAAAGTGGTTTTCAGCTTCAAGTGTTTGTGCATAAATTCAAATATGCGAGGTGGATTTTTGACCAACATGTCATCTGTTTGTGGCTTTAAGTGACACACACAGCTGATGCTGGCATTAGCTTGTGTACTTTTCTGTTTAATATTGGTTTTATTCATTGCTGTACTTTTTTATTGACTGGGAGCTGTGAGCCAAATTAGTCCTTGGGGACATTAGAGTTCTACTCAAAGCTCTTTTAACTCCTGGGAGTATATATAAAAACAATTATGATGCTAAATCTACACGACAGCACACGCACACACTTATTCATGATTGTTATATTAAAGCCACGTGATCCCTGGGGACATTCTTTACTCGTACTCAGCAACTGTTCCTCATTGTTGCTGCACCTATAATAATTACTGTAGCTAAGAATGGCCTCTCAGGTATTCAAGCTATTTTCAACATTACAATGCAGAGCCGGCAACAGTGAGAGATTCTGTTTAGATAGTCTGTCTGCAGGATGCGTTCATATGTAACAACAGGGAACGGTCAGACTTTCCTGAATTATTCTAAATATGTGAGCGTTTCCCAGCACAACAATTATATAGGCCAGTAAATGTGTGTGTGTGTGTGTGTGTGTTTCCACTTACCCCTGGCAGCTAGCACACAACAGCAGAAGCACAGAGACCAGCAGCAGAACGGTGAGGGTGCTGAGGGTGACGGCCAGGACCAGCTGCCCACTCCCCAGCCATGACGCCACCCCGGTAGCAGCTGCCGCCCCCGAACCTACGACACCCGCCTCCGGCCCCCACCACACGCCACTCAGCACCGGAGCCATGACGCATCACACTGAGGCAGGAGAGGACATCGGACAGGTACCAGCTGGGGAGAGACAGAAGAAGGATACAAACATTAAAACTTAAATCATCTGTTGTGAGATCACGTCTTCTCTGGAGACACACAGGCTTGAATCTTGTGAAATCTTCACACTACATTGCTTACATGAGATTAAATATGTAGAGGAAAAATCTGTGTGTTTTCAGCGCAGTGTTAATTGTTGGTTGAGGATAAATATGATTTACTGAAGGATGCAGCAGACAAACTGAGCAAACCGAAGCCTATTTGTTGAGCAAACACTGGACTGAGTTGATTTTGGTGCAGCTGCTTCATTGCAGGAAACCGTATTAGTCATTCTGTTATGAAAACTGCAGACAAAACTACATTTGACATCTTTAATAAAACATGTTTCGCTGATCTGACACCCTGAAATTCTACTTTAACACAGGCCCTTTAATGTCTGTGATCACTTTACTCCTTAACATTAATTAAAAAGAACTGAGGTTTAATAATGCTGTCAAATCTTAACCAGCTGCTCAACTGCAGTCTGTGCCTGGACGTGGCCAGCAGGTGGCAGCGCACAGCAGAGTCAGACTGCAGTGCAGACAGGGAGTGTGCTGCAGTGGCCCTCACACACCAGAGCCTCCAACAACTGGTGTCTGGGCTCTGCGCACAGCATAAGCATCCTCATCACGTCTCCGTCTAACAACCAAAGTTGGGTTTCGCTGAACTGATGGAACCCCTGATGTTATCACAGGGTGATTTATGGCGCCTGTGTGGTCTCGCGGGTGACTCATGGCAAAAGGGGGGGGGGGGGGGGGGGGGGGGGGATAAGCTTGTGTTATACTCTGAGCCTCGGAAAACTGTGAAGAAATAAAGAGGTGAGGTGGAAGGGTTTGTTTTTTCACTGTGTGTGCATATGAGGATGTTTGGCACTGCGGTGTCTGACAGACAGGGAGGGGAGGTGATCAGAAAGAGATGACATGCAGCACAGGGAAAGCAGGGAGAAAAAAACACAAAGTCAGGTGTGTTTTCTCTCTGTCTCTCTTTTCAATCAAATAACCTGACAGCTACAGCAGACCTGGCAAAAATCAGGAGCCAGTGACAAAAACTGTCAATCTACCTTTCCTCTTCTCGTCCTCTCTGGGGCATGTACGAGCCAAACTCCTGTCTGCAGCAATGTGTATATTGTGCCTGTGGAAAAAAACTCCATTGTGTCTCTCTGCTCGCCTATGCTAATGCGAGAGGGGAGTGTGGGAGCTGGGGAAGCGCTCCTCCGTGTTCTTAGCAGTGAAGGAAGTTTTGTGGCGAAATCACACGGTGCTGCAGAAGCCAATTTTAACTTTGTCTTCAAAAGGACGCTGAGGAATTCCTGTTTTTGTTATGTGCAACGTCTGCTTGTGTTTTCCCAGATGAAAAATGCACCGGGGGTGCTCATGTTGCTATCAGTGTGAGTGTCTGGTGAGAGGCAAACACAACCTTACCTTGACACCTTGGATGATTAGTCAGGTTGGCCTCGCCTGGAAGGGAGCAGATAAAAATGAGAAGGGGGGGGGATTACTGCTGGAAGTAAAGCACTGAGCTGAATATTATCCTTGGAGGCTGTGTGTGTGTGTGTGTGTGTGTGTGTGTATGAAGGTAAGCTTGGTTGAGTGGGAGTTATGAATATGTTTGTGTTTTTTAATACCTATATCAAATACATATTGGACAACAGGCTTCATGCAACCTCTCAAACACACACACACACCCACACACACCCACACACACACACACACACACACACACACACACACACACACACACACACACACACACACACACACACTTTATTGACCAGACTGTCCATGTAACTGAGAGGATAATAACCAGGTGACATCACTGTATCACATAACACATGATATTCAATGTTTAATATCAGGCAGACACACACACACGCACACGCTGACACACTCCCCACGCTGCAACATTTCAGTCTATAAACCTGCTGAGATTTTGACCTTGATTTCCAGGTTCTTTTCCTTGAAATCTCCTAAAATCAGACCCTACACGTGGTCAAGATGCTGTCAGATCTTCCACCCCTAACGTGTCTGACTCCCCAGCCTGATTCATTTCTTTCATTTGGTTGTCTCGTCTGAGAGGCTCGCGTCCAGGTGTCACTATCTGCCACTGTGTGCCAGCTCCTGTGTGTGTCTCTGCTGGCACTTAAACCAGAATAATTACCGGCTGCCATAGCACTGTGTCACCATGGCAACATTCCCTTCTTCCCCATCAGCGCTATTTATGGTGGTGGAGAGACAGAAAAAATAATCCACAGAAATGTTTTGAACTCATACAGCTCAACTCATATCAAGCTGCAGGTGTGTGTTTAGGTACATTTCTGTTATTCTAGTGTGTGTGGTTATGTCTTTACACGTGTCCGTAGCTCCGCCTCTGCTGTACTTGCACTGTGTGATGATGAAGACGATGAAGTCGACATAAAAGTTCAGGGTCAGCTAACATACTGTTCGACAGGGTGCAGTTTACTTATCTCCAAAGATTTGAACCACATGTTACCTCTCCTCAGCTCACAGTGCTGCTCAGCTGCTCAGCTGTTATCATGTGACCATAGTATGGAAATCAGGTTGGATAGAGAAAATCTCCATGACAACTGAGCAACTTCATCAGCTGAGGGAAGGCCACAAGATGGTTCAAAACTTTGGAAACAAGTTGTCTTTCATTTTTGTCAAGATAATGGTCCTGGGTCATTTAATTAAAATAAATAAATAAATAAATAAAATCAGACAATGAGAGAATGAATGTGTGCAACTGCAAATGCAAAACATCATTTTATAATGTCACTGACAACAAAACTGTACTTCAAGAGAAAAAGTTGCCACATTCAATGTTTTGTCTGATCACTGATACTTTCCTAGATACATTATTTAATCTATAAAATGTCAAATAAATATTTACATTTACAAAAGAAAAAACATGGAAAAGCAAGCAGCTGAAAACATAAGACAGGTTTTGATTAGAACTGGAATTCCCATCAAACCCATGACTCATCAACTCAACAATCTACAATCTGCTAATCTAGCTAACAGTGACTGGAAGAAAGCAGAAGATTCTTCCTCTTACAAATGAAAGTTGAACTCATAAGCAATCATTGTCTTCCCTTTGTCAATACATCCGATCCTGGTACGACCTTAAAGCAGCTCACGTTCATGTTGCTCATGCTACCATGCTAGCATGTTAATGTAGCAGATACATGTGAACTTAAAGGGGCAGTGTGTAAGATTTGGGACCTTACTTTTCAGAATAAGGCAGACATGAAATATAATATTCAAAACTATGTTTTCAGGCATGTATAATCACATGAAAATAAGAATCTTTTTATTTTTGTTACTTAAAAATTCTCCTTTCATATCTACAGTGGGAGCAGGTCCTCTTCAATGGAGGCCGCCATGTTGAAACACTGTGTTTCTACAGTAGCCCAGAACAGACAAACTAAATACTGACTGTAGACAGGGCGCTTGCAGTGTTGTTTCTCCTTTACACTCGGAAGGTGAGAGTGATGTGAGGAGATTGCAATTCAGCGATTAGTCCACTAGACGCAACTAAATTCTACACACTGGACCTTTAAGATAGAGATCTGTGTCTCATTGACATTTTTAAGTCAGCTTGTTGACTTTATGACGCTCCTACTTATGCTCCTGTTAACCTGAGCATGCCATTATCCTGTAATTGCTGCTGTTCAGTAAATATTACATAGCCTTGCTTTTTAAGTCAGCATTATATCCGCCCTCTGAGGCAGAGCACTCGAGCACATTCTTGGCCTTTCATTCCAGCATTGCCTTTCTCCTGCTCCACTATGACACATTTTATGTAATGTCTCTGCCATCTTAACTTGAGTGCTATGAAGAACCTGTTAAGTACAAACACAGACTGAGCTCTGGATAACATTACAGACATATTTCCCTGCTGAGGAGAAAATATGCGTGGAGTAAACCATCCACTCTTCCCTCCGAGGATGCCCTTCATCCCTAAATACTTGATAAATACCATACATAAAAAGCTATGAGTGTCTTTTTTCAATGTGGAAAACTTACAAGCCACCACCAACATGTGATACAAGACACCAAGCCAAGAACTACAACTGTAGTCTCTCATGCTGTCATTCTCTTTCTCCCAGCGCTTTCAGGCTTTGATGAAAGAAAACAGAAGCGTTGGAAGAGAGACAATCAGCGTGGCCGTCTACTGTTTCATGCCATAGAAAATAACTGACTGGAAAAGCCATTTGAAAAAAAAGGAATGTGTTTTGGGAATTAAAGGCAGAAATCCAAATTCTACCCTCACACAGCTGTACACACACACACACACACAAACACACAGACCTGACACTAACCACAAGCCCCATCAAGGCATAACCCTCCATGCAAGAAACTAAAGCCGAGGAGCCAAGGAATCCAATCTGAGCCCTGCTGCTCCACAGGCAGAGACTCTACCTGACATCGCAGTGAAGCGTACCAGCCAGGCACAGCCACGTGTGTGTGTGTGTTTCATCTGTTGGACAAGCTGTTGGACGGCAGAGAAAGATAGAGGAGAAAAAGGGAGAATTAACATCCACAGGCGGAGAGAGAGAGAGAGAGAGGTGCTTCACTTTCTGCCAATGCCTTTGTGGCTGTGTGACACCTCCTTCTGCAGAGTCCTCTGGGCGCACACAGACGGGGAAGGTTTACAGCTGGATGGCTGCTGAAAAATGAGCCCCAGGAAGCTTCTCAGAGGAGAGCCAGAGGCATTTCCACAATAATAAATAATCCAGTTTTTTAGGGGAGAAAGAGCCTCAACTTTTCTCGAGGCGTTCATGCTAGCGTGGCGCACTGCAGGAAGCTCAAAGTAGAATTTTTGAAATGATGAAAACAAAAATAAGAGTAAGGAGAGAAGAAAGTGATGACTGGGGTCCAAACTATGCTTCATTTGCAGAGAGCTACTTATGCACTAACCAGGAGTTATTGTCTGCATTGTATGCTTACACACAGCTAATATAGAAATATGAAAACATGCACACACACACATGATAGCACTGACACTACACTTTAGTTCTGCAGGGACTAAACATAACCCAAAAACCTTCTGTTCACAAACAACAACAACACAGAGCCCTTCAGGGCCTCTGCACTGTGTCCACCACCATTTCAAATAACAGCATCCCAGTGAGACAGAAAGAACTCCTTCATGTCAAAGCCTTCTTTAGCAACCTTCATCTCCCCCTGTCATCTCCAATTCTCACTCCCAGCTTGCAGCATGGTGCCCCAGCATTGTTAGCTAAGCCAGAGGTTGTCAGAGGGGGGGACTGCCTCCTTTGTTGATGTTATAATAACACGAGGGTGGTGCGGCACAGCGAGGGTTAATCAATTAACGTGTTAAAGTCGTGTGTGTGTACACAGAAAGTTACATGAAATGGTCCCTTTTGGGGGATTTTCATTGGTCAGTATCAAAGCAGGAAAAACAACGAGCGTGGACATACACTGCCACATAATACACAAGCCACTGACCATCTTGTGTCCTGACCGGAGGGCTGTTTGGATGGTGGGGGTGGAACAAATGGGGGAGGGGATAGAAGAAGGATGGGGGACTGCTGCCAAAGGAGGACAGACTGGAAGATAAAGAGAGAAAGAGGGGGAGCCGGGGGGGACACCAAGAGACTATGATACAACCAAATGAGAGCATAATGTGATGAAGAAGAGGAAGGACGACTCTGAAAAGAGAGGATGAAAAAATAAAGAGAGGAAGAAGTGGGAAAGGAAACACAAGAGGGAGAAGCAGAGAGATGTCTGAGAGTGCATAGCCATAGTGACACACACACACACACACACACACACACACACATCCCCAGGGAGAGTTGATGAAATACAACTCCCCACAGGCTGCAGTGCAAGAGGTACACACACACGCACACACACACACATACAGCGACATATATCTATATATTAACTGCAGCATTACAAATTCAGAAATTTACAAGTGTCAGTCCATAAATGAGGAGCGTGTGTGTGTGTGTGAAGCTCGAGGGCGAGTCACTGCATATCTCGTGCTAGTCAGTCACATCTAATTTACTAATCACTGTCTGTCCATGCATGTGTGTGTGTCTATCTATCTAAATGTGTGTGTGTGTCTCTATAAGCATGAAAACAGGTGCTTCCAATCAAGGGACATCATTTTTGTTGCCACGGCAACGCTGCCCATCCTAAGGGTTAATGGTTTTAGCATGAGAAATTGATCTGTCCTCCCTAAATGGGGAAATTGAAACTGCATAATTTAGTAAGGCCCCCCTACACCCTTCTCTGCCTCTCTCATATTACAGATATATGTGTTATATCTTCATCTAAACACAAGACCGTGCTCTTCTCTCTCTCTGTCTCTCTGTCTCTCTGTCTCTCACAAAGACACAGTGGCTATTTGTGCTAGCTGCAGCATTTATATCGATCTTCTGGGGACACATGAAACGAAATATGAAACATTTTCCCCCGAGCAGATAAACGTTTCAGCCCAGCATCTTCTCTTTCATTCTTCACTCAACTCCGCTGAACATTTGCACGTTTTCTCTCTGTGCACATCATACCGCAATGAAAACATTTTGCCAGCGGTGAACTATGTCCTCCAGTCATCGTATTTGTGTACTTTATTGTAAATCCTTCATGACCACATTTTACAGTACGGCAGGGTGGTCTCGCGGTTCACCCGGAGAATCTGGTTTCAAGACTTCAGCCTCATCTTCTCTTCCCTTGAATTCCTTCCAGCTGCGAGGCTGCAAGAAACAGCAACATGTGTCTCATGTCATAAAAACTGACATTAATGACAGTGTCCCCTGAGTCTTTGTGTCCTGTCCTGACCTATCACGGCCCACTGAGGCTCTGAGCGTTTGTGTAAATGTGTGTGTGTGTGCCTCTAGTTAATGTCACACACCCCATGGGAAAGAAACATTTCCTGTCTTCCTCTCCTGTTTTTTCTTTCCAAGGACACTGATGACCATGAAGTCTTCGAAAGGCCTGCAGATGTTTGTGTGCACAGAGACACTGAACCAGAAACGACTGTATTTTAATTGGATGAACACGAAGCTGGAGCTCAGTTGAGGCTGGAGATCCTCTGGCGTTTTTACATTATCTCTCTCTTGGTTGTAAAACGTTCGGTTCTGCATTTCAGGGGATTTTTATGACTAATAGCAGATTGCAACCTCGCCATGAAAAAAAAAAAGCTTTTTTGGGATAGATTTTTTACATTTGTGCATCTCTTGTAGGCTTCTTTCCTCTTCCTACCACTTTATCTCCCCTATTATCGTCTTTTTTACCGACGCCTGAGGCCGTTGCTTTGCATTTAAATCATTTGGACTTGATTCTGTGAGCATTCGTTCAACTGAGCTCAACAGTGTGAGACTGTGTGAACTGCTAACACACTCTACAGAAAGAATACTCAGCCTCTCGCACTCAAACACTTAAAGCCTTTCAATTTCAGTTCCACTTTTCTCCTTTCTTTCATCAGCTTTCTCAGGCTCGCTCTTAGGCGTGTTGAATCTTTCTATTTCACACACTCCCTGCACTCCTGGAAAAAGAGGAAGTAGATAGTGTTTTTATATGTTTTTTACTGTCAAGGACCTCACCCATCATTTAAAACACGACTGTCTGCAACTCCCAAAACTATGACGAGCGAAAACTTTCCTGGCACGGCGTTAACACTTGTGTTTTTCCTGCCACGCCGCTTAGCAAGCAAACATCGTTTAAATTGAAATTAAATCAAATGAGTTCAATTCCGCGCACAGGCCTCTCTCTCCACATCCTGACAAAGCACTTTTAATCCCCTCGCTCCGGCAGAAAAATGCCGTCTGTCATTGTCTCAAATTGATTAGCTTTGTGACAGCGCTGCCGCTCTGCTAATAACAAAATGCTAAAACAAAATAAAGAGAAAAAAAAAACACTTGATTGTGCAGCCGAGCAATTTTCTCTGATTAAACAAATCAGCCAGGCGTGTCATCCAAATATGGAAATGTGAGAGCAGAGCGTGGAAAAAACAAAGAGATGGATCGCTGTAATGATTTCAGGGACTGTCACACACGTTGCAAGTGACCTTCTCTGCAAACACTAATGGAGGGTTGAACTGTTGAACTCTGGGAGTTTTGAGGAGGGAGGGTTGCAAAGAGAGACCCTTTAACAACACACACACACACACACACACACACACACACACACACACACACACACACACACACCTGATCAGGAAGTGGAAGATTTATTCAGCGCTGAGCTTTTCTATCATTGTCACCTTGAGATGAAGATTAGAGTAAATGAGGAGCGGATACGACCACATCATTATTCAGTGGCACTGGCCTTTATGTGTTGAATAGCCGCCAAGATAAAGGGATTATCTGGGTGGATGGAATAGGATGATGATGATGATGATGATGATGATGTGTGCGTGTGTGAGGTAATTCATTCTAAAAGCTGCTAATAAGGTGCAACAGATGCCTGGAAATGCATGATCTCACTCTCGTTCTTGCGAAATACACATGGACAACATGCACACACACACACACTTTCCCTATCAAAGCTGCATTAACAAGCACAGATAGAATTCTTTCTTCTTCCAAGTCTCGCAGGCACACCCCGAGAGCTGCACAAACCATTGCCGGCGCTCCATTTATCTCCTCCTGTGACACCAGCCTTTTGGACAAAAGGCACAGGGCAATTGAGGGAATTAATAGGAGGTGTGTGTGTGTGTGTGTGTGTGTGTGTGTGAGGAGATGAGCAACTGAAATGGAAATGTGATCCGTCTTTACAAGGCTCTAACCACAGCAGGGGTGGGTTTATTAGGCGACCCAGACGGGGTGAATGGCGGGGGGCCGGACCCTTTCAACCCTCTGTAGCATTAGACTATATGACAGTGGGCCTGTGCTCGAGTCTGGTGTGCTAATGGGAGTGTGTGTGTGTGTTTGAGGAGAGGTTAAGGAGAGGAGGGCGGATGGGGAAGAGTTAGGCATGGAAAAGTGAAGGAGTGGAAGGCATGCTGATGCAGCTCCTGACCTTTCGGTGCGAGCCATTTTTCAGACATACTTGTGCTGGCTGGGATTGTTTCATATCACACACACACACACACACACACACACACACACACGCACGCACACACACAGCCCTCTTCCTCCCTATCTGACTCTGGCGTTACACCTCTCCCTCGTCCTCCCCCTCACACAAACCACCATTTTTTTCAGTCTTCCCTGTGTCCTGTTTCTACAATATGTATCTCAGTTCTCATCCTTCCTCTCTTTGTCTGTCTAATCTGTTGGTCTGTTCTCCTCCACCTTCCTCCCTTCATCATGATGCCCTCAACCTCCAATCTCCCCTCCATCCCCCATCAAAGCATATTCAACACGTCTGCTATTCCATAAAGATATGGTAAAATATGGAAGCCTGTGGGGACTGAGAGGGGCTACGATCAGAAGCTGGGGGGTTGGGGTGGACGGCTGGGGTGGCCATGGGGGGTTGCAGCCAATGGCAACCTCTATAACAGCTAGGAGGACAAGGGAAGAGGAGGAGGAAGAGGAGGAGGAGGAGGGGGGGTGTGCAAGATATGGCAACCCTCAGACAGCAATCTTCAGATTTCTGGTTGAATCCGTACGCCTGAGCAACTCTGGAAGATTGCAGGAGGCAGATACGGCTCAGCTTCACACCTTTTCCACAATTCCATTTGATTTCTTGTTTCACAAGCCAGAGCTTATTCCATATTTCATAGAGGTATGAGGGAAGAGTGTTCAGTGACGGAAAGGCAATCCAGGACAGGGAGGAAATAAAACCTGCTGCAAATCTGGAGGGAAAGTGCACATGCTCTTGCTGCTGTTCCTGCCATTTGTTTTTTTGCCAGGTGTTAGTTGAGAAGATCAACGCTGCTCTCGTGTCTGTATGGTGAATGTAAAGCCACAGCCAGCTGCTGGTTAGCTTAGCTTAGCATACCTTCATCCAAATATAAGAAAATGTTTTTGGAATATTTCTTGGATGTGCATGTGACCTGCTTCCTTCAGCGAGTGATTTCTCCAAGTGGAGAAATCAAGAATTCACTGCACCCGGCCAAGATAAAGTCACATGGCAGGCTGTAAATCCACCATGTGTCATTTCTGCACACATTTTTGTACAAATTCAGCAAAAAAGACACAACGGATTGTGAGCTTTACAGGTGCTGGCAGGCAGATTTTGTCACCTTCACACAGAGCTGGGCAAGCAGTTTCCTCCCATCTCCAGTCTTTGTGCTAAGCTAAGCTAACTGAGTGCTGGTGGCAGCTTCATATTTACCTCACAGACAGGAAAATGTCACTGCAGATGTCTCTTTACAACCACAACTGAAGCCAAAAAGTGCAAAAATCACACAGCTACACCTCCTCCCTCTGCAAACTGCTTGCTACATTATAACAGCTACAGGAACCAAAGGGCCAACTCATGTATAATAAATATATAACACTGTAGGATATTTATTTACAAAGCGGCGGTGGCTGCCACAGCCCTTCTCAAATCAGTTAATGGGGGCGGCTCAGTGTGTCCCGCGGGAGGGCTGAAAACCAAATGAACCAACTGAATGTGCATCAGAGCAGCAAACAGAACGCCTGCCGGTGGCAGAAAATCTGCTGTCAGTCACACACACATGTACACAATTATTTATGCACACACCCGGGAATTTAGATGCAAAAATACAGCGAGACACACACACACACACACACACACACACACAAGTAATCCCAATAAGATGAACCAATTAGCAGGCAACACACACACAGGAGTGTGACAGAGAGAGATGCAGTGAGTGAAGTGAAAGAACACACTGAAGCATACAGGGTGCGGGCGGTGGCCTGGGAGGAAAATACAATTGAGACGCCTTCACATTGTGACACTTTGAACGGAGCTGAGGTGGCCGGAGACACATCCAGCCTGACACAGTGGGTGGATAATGTGGCAAAATGTATGGAGAGAGCGCGGCAGGCAGGGGTGACACCCACTGATACTGCTAACAGAGTGACACTGAGGGGGATAAATGGGGGATACGGACCCCGACGTTCATACAGATGGTGACAATTTAAGGGAAAGAATATATTTTTGTCTTATGATAGGTAGCAGAACATTTTTGGATGGACAGAACAAGAGATGTGAAGATGACAACTCTGGGGCAATTTAACATTTTCTGCCCCAAATAACCAAAAAATGGATCTACGTGGACAGCATGGTAAAGCAAGAAGGTTCCTTATTTGGAGTTAGGTGCCTAACAGGTACACTGGCTTCCTCCCACAGTCCAAAGACATGCAGGTAAACTGGTGACTCCGGCGAATGGTTGAATTGTCCAAGGAATACGTTGCCTCTTGCCCAATGTCAGCTGGGATTAGCTCCAGCCTCCTGCAGCCCTGATGAGGATGATAATGGATGGTGAGGTGAGGGTGAATTGGATGTCTGTAACGTTGAGTACGTCAGCACATACAGAACCTGACAAGCTTATTGGATGCGTCAAAAATCTGCCCAAACGCTCCCAAAGGTGTTCTGCTGATGGAACTCTAAGGTGTAGCTGAAGGTGGCTAGTTCAGTATCCATCTGTTCGCTTTTGTCCTTTACACACACCGTTGTGCACCACTCAGCACACACACTCTTCGGAAGTGCCCCTCGATATCAAGGGCCATTACGTTTCAGCATTTGTAAATTACCTCCTGACCACACACACTCATATTTGTCCATTAGCAAAGCCCTGGACACTTAACACACTTTGCACAACACACACACTCCACACTGCTCGAGTGACTGACCCCCCTCGAGTACTGCTGTTGACAATTTCCCCGGTTGATATCACTCTGGATGAAATGTGCAATGCAACGTATGACATCATATTACAGTGTTAACGACTTGTCTTTATGGTTTGGTTACTTAAGAACTCCCTGACCCTCCTATCAGCGGCATATCAATTATTGTGAATTTGGGCGATCGGAGCAGACAGGATGTTGCTCGGTGTAGATGGCGAGGCTTTCCCTAAGGAGGAAGTCGATTAAAGGAGAGCGGACATGCTGTCTTTAAATAGATGCTGAGTGAAGTAAACCACCTCTAGAGCTTTGTAGCATGTCATCGCCTCTGTAAGTCTTCTCTGCTCTTTACTCTCCGACAAAAGATAAATGTAGTGAAAATAATCTTTTGGGGGCACAAACAGCAGCTCGACTTTGATTGTTGCTCCTGAAGATTAAAAGAGATAGAAAAGGCAATCAGTTTACCGTCAGCTGTCAGCGAGGGGTATGAAATCACCTCTCGAGAAGGAATTAACGGTGCAGAGAGAGAAGAGATTGCAGATTTTTGTCCTAAGCTGCTTGGGCACAAAAAATGACATCTGCGATGCCCCGTCACTACCACAAATGTGTTGTACAAGAGTTCCTGGAAATACACAAACTTTGATTTGTATGATGCATTTACTGTACACACACGAGGGTCGCATTCCAACTTTCAACTCCAACCGGAGTCAGCTCAAGGTTAAAGAGTCCATCAGGATGTGTGTGTTTGTGAGGGGAGAGAGGTTTAACCAGGGGTAAGCTCTGGTGTGAGCACAGTTGCCAATTGTATTCCAGTGAGAGGTCTAATTATATCCCAAACATACACACACACACACACACACACACACACACACACACACACGTACCTTCCCAGGCAAATAAGTGGGGGAACAGAGAGGACAGAGAGCAGGGATTCCCATGAGGAATCGGTGGAATGTAAACAGGCCACCCACACACACGCATTCAGAGGGCTTAATCACGGGCCGTGAGATGACGGCCTCATCTGGAAAAAGATGCCCCAGAGAACAGCGTAGCTTGATGGGACTGTCCTCTTTGGTTTTTACCCCCTCTGTCCTCCAAAAGGCCCCATGAGTGGCTGCAGGAATGCAAGCTGCATGCTGGGAAATATGTCAACCTTCACCTTTTTGTTTTACGCTTCACATCCTGTGTACAAAAATCATAGAGGATTATGGGTAAAATGATGCAGCTGTATTTGGCCACATTAGCATTTAAGCTAAACCAGAGGTACAAAGATTATCGAACAGGTCAGACAGTATTATTCTTATTATCCCTGTGACACACACACACACACACACACACACACACACAGACACACGCAATACTTGATTGTAATCCCATGCATGGCTGGGATAAGTGACACCAGCCTTTCTTCTGTTAATAAAACCCTCTGGGTCACACACACTTCTCTACAATGCTGACTGTGTGTGTATTCAGTGGTGGTCCACATATCCAGGATGCACTTCAGCTCCCTTTAGACGACTATAATCACTGAGACCAGAGCTAAACTTTACAGGTGGTGCTGTCCAGGGACACGCGGTTTTCAAAAATGCACACCCGGTTGCCAAACCCTGCTGCCTTTTACACTTCCTCAGCCATATGACACGGCATTGTTGTGTTATTAGGCCTATGTCCCACATTACCAGCTGCTCCACAAATGACTTTCTGGGTCGTGGGGGGATTACTGTAGGGCTAACGCCGCAGCACACAGTCCTGGGGGCCACAAATGGGTCAAACGCCTGCCTCATGTCAAAAGTAGAGGCAACAATGAAACGCCCAGCGGTAACCTTGAACGTTCGTTCCTCAGAGATCAGAAATTCACAAGGGGGCTATTTGCACTTAATTAGTAGGAACAAGTCTAGACGAGCGAAAACAAACTGCGGCTAATTTCCTGTGTTTTGGCTTCTCCCATTCGTGTCCTGTGGTTTGCTTAGCTTAGCAGAGTTAGCCTTTTCCTTCTGCTTGTGGCTACCGCAACTATTGTTCTGCTGACAGGCTGCTAATAAACAGCTGGTGACACGCTGTGTTTCTGTGGCTAAGCTAGCCACAAGTGCTGCAAAATCCAAAGAAAAAAGAGCAGAGGAGCTTGGAAGGATGGATTCTCATTGTTTCAGGTTGAATTTTTTTCTTTAGCATGGTGAGAAACCGGGTTCATTTACAGCTTTCAAGTCCTTTTATAGTGTGTTTTCGTTTGCAAGACCGGCTGACACGTTGCTTCAGAAGAAACAGATCAGAAGAAACTGAAAAGCCACAACAGATCACACTATTTCTTGATAGCTAGCAGGAAGAATAAATTGTATTTTTAACCTTTAATACTGAATTCTCTCTTGATGACTCAGAGATCTAAAATCCAAGTGGAACCAAGTCCAACAGTGGAAACTTGACTTCGACTAGAAGATTCCTCGCATCATTACCAACTCTCCCGACTCCAGTGGATTAAGTATCAGTTCAACATTGATCCCCTGACTTCATTCATTAAAAATGAGAGGAGAGAGGCAGTCAATATGATGAAACAACACACTTAATGTACTTATACAAGCCTCAAATCTCACTGCACGGTTATTATGGCCCCATTAAATTAGCCAGACTGCAACAGTAGAAGGTGTCAAGCTGAGCGGCCTTTCATGTGCACATCCGTAAGAGGTAAAGAAAGTTATGGCAGATGTTTGGAGTGAGTCCAAAAAGCCCCCCACCTCATCCTCTAAGATTTCTACAGGAAATGAAAGTCACAGAACGGAAGGGAAGTGAAAGACATGAAATGAGTGCTGAAGCACAAGAAGCTGCTGGGAGTCTTAATTTAGCCCCCTGAGAAAAATGCAGAATCTCTCACCTTTGGGAGACAAAAAAAAAACTTTTCATAGAAAACATATGCAGTCCTAACCAACAATGAAGTGCTTGTTATTCACCTCACAGAGATCCCTATGAATTATTAATCGAGGCGTGGAGCTGTTGATCCATAAGATGATTCAGTAATGATCTTTGGATTTGTCATGCGGAGCATCACACAGTCTCTGGGGGGGATATAGATTTTGCTGGTTGTAAAAGTTAAGAGACAGGATGTGTGAAAAGGTGCGATATGAGGGACATCTGTTACAACCTGGACTCAAACCTGCGATGCATATGGTGCTCATTACTGTACTGACCCGTGTCCGAAAAGCTGCTGACAGTGCAGCCAGGCTTACAGTCTTTCAGTTTTTGAATGCAGCTTCATGGAACTGAAATGACAGGGACAGTCGATGTGGACACGTTGCGCTGAAACGGCGAGTCGGCTGACAGAAAAACAGCCACTGATGCTCGTTCCAGCTTCTCAAATATGGATTTGTGTTTATTGACATTCCCTGATAGTAGATTGAATACTTTTTGGTTCTGGGCTGTTGGTCGAGAAAAACAAGTTTGAAATCTGGATTTTATTATTTTCTCATAAATAGGCCCAATTTACACAGTCCCAGAAACAAGATTTTTGTTAGGACACATGACAGAAATCAATTAATCTGTATACTTTATATATAAGCAAACATTTACTAGAAACAGCTTTTCTATCCTATCACTTTTGGCTTTGATAACTCATGGTGAACATTTGTCACTATGTTTGACCCTACTTACAAACAGAGCTGCGTATTTTAAGTTGTGGTGCTGCAGCATATCAAAGCTCTCTGACTGCCCTCCAGTCAGTTGTGAATGAATTTTGAATCGTATATCTATTTTTTTCTCCATCCACGCTCCTCTCATGTGAGTTTATGGCCAGACATCTGTGCGAGAGCATGTGTGTGTGTTGTATGACAAACACCCAGTGATCCAGAAAAGCTTGTTAACACCCCTCCTGATGTCCCGAGGTCGGATAACCTCCCCAGGTCTTGTTATCGCTCGGCAGGGCCCGCCTGACACCAGCGCATCGCAGCGTTCTAATGACAGGCTGTAAAAGTAACGTATCACAAAGCAACCTTGGAAGTGTGGCATGAGAGCGGATGAGAGATGACATGCAGAAATCACAGACATATTACACACCGACTAACCTTGATGACTGTGACTGCCTGGCTTTGGACATCACTGGAGTGTGTCTAGGGTGTGTGTGTGAATACGTCTGCACGGGTTTGGCTTCATGACAAGTTGATGCAACAACTCACATTGAAAGGTGCAAAGTGGATGGTAAAGAAGAAGTCAATAGCTACTACTGTGTTATAATAATCCTATAATGCATTTATAATAATTGTGCATTAATCCCATAGAAATCTGTTTGCTCTTCATACCTGGCAGGATTATGTAAAGTAAACAGTCTATCAAACCCTACTGCCACGCACACTTCTGTGAATGGCTGTTACTGAATAAGTTCTTAATTTCTCAACGCCCTCAATTGGAATGACATGACTTCATGTAAGTGTGTGTGTGTGTGTGTGTGTGTGCACATTTACAGGAACTTTCAGGTAGTCTCTGACTAAATCAGTGCCAGCAGCTGTGAATGCCACAGCAGCGAGTCACTGGCAGCAACTGAACGATGAACATACAGCATGCACAGTCGCTCTATTTAACACACACACACACACACACACACACACACACACACAATGTAGAGGAAAAGTTGTGTGTGTGGATCCTTCTGCTCATTTGTTGCGATTGTCCCATAATCCTTTACTCTACAAAATGACACAGCTGCCAGACATATCCTCTTTGCTGGCGCCTCAAACCTCCACTCCTTTCCTTTCCTCTTTCTCTCTCACATACATACACACACACACACTACAACCACAACACACGCAAAAAAAAATCCATCCATCCATCCAATGCTGCGTCATGATTATTTATGCAGCAGTAATAAATGACACGGCCTCTTAAAAGGATTCAATCGACTCCAGCGCATCCGTCACCACGACAACCCGATAATTGGAAACAAACAGGAAGTCAATTCATAATGCGCAATTTGTCATTTTGCTAATTGTGACAGAATAAAAATCACCGGGTCGGTTCAGGGGAGGGGAGGAAGATAACACAAGGCGCTCACTTACTGTTTGCTGGGACTGAACACACCCTGCTTATGCAGTCAAATATTCACAAGCACATAAACTTTCTAATCCCCAGGTGATTGGGTGTTAGGCTCAGTATTAGTGCAGATGACTGTTGGTGGAGTACCTCTTTAAGTCGATCTTTCAATGTTCTTTTGTGTGCCAGCCTCATGACTCCTTAAAATGTGAATTTTCAAATAAAAATGTGCTCACACGTTCATAAAAGGTGAACTCAAACAGAGGTACAAAAAGTGGAGGATAGTGAGGGGGAAAAAAGGCAGGGAGACGGGATACAGAGCGCCCACATGCCTAGCTGGCACTTTGGTGATGCCAGTCTGTCCATCCATTCCCCTAGCAACCCTGTAACCCGGGGCGACAGGGTCTTGACGATGAACAGACAGAACAGAACTCAGTGGTTCTCCATTTGCCTGTTGCCAAGAGGCTGATAATGTGGAGCTTTCAGATCCACTCCACACACACACACACACACACACACACACACACACACACACACACACACACACACACACACACACACACAGATGGGCATAAAAAAACACTTGTGCATGTGTGACAAACACAAAGCAACACCTCCTGCAAACATTTATGGTGCATGCTCGCCATCATACCTGCACACCGTCACAAAGGGAAAGACGTCAAGCACACGCCTGTAAACAGACACACACTCTGCTCTGAGCTATTATCCGAGTGATTGAGTTACTGAGACAGTCGATACAATATTCTACCTCACATTGAGAAAAGACAAATCAATGCTGTTACACTATCTGCAATTCATCACCAGCTAACAGCACAAGACAATTCAAAAAGGCTGTCTGTTTAGAGCCAAACGAGCCAAAGGACGAAGCACAGAGTGCCTCAAAGTGGAGCCACGCTTCTGTCAATGACTCTGTGTCATCAATTTCTTTGGATCTATAAACCACGCCGCAATATTTGTGGAGAGCCCCACAGAAGGAGGAGCAGATTGCACAATACTGTCTTGGTTTCAACGCCGCTGTGATCCACTTCCCTGCAAATTCCTGTTGACTGAATCTGTGCACGCTCGGCTGACAATGTCAAGTTCGTGAGGCACGAGCGGGCTAACTCTGATAGAATAAATGAGCAGGCTATATGCTAACTTCCAGCCGTCAGCGGATGCGAGATGACAGCGCGGAAAGGAGCGCTAAAGGAGCTCGGAGTGAACCGGCAGCGCCGACATCAGAACAAATGGGATGTGAAGTTTCTGGAACAGTGACGGTATTGTTGGGAGAGCGCCGCGGGGTGCTTTAGGCTACCACCTCTGCGAAGCTTCTGTTTACTGATAAGACACAGAGAAGCACGGGCTATAATTTGCTGCTAGTTTCAATATCTCATGGTGGGAAAAAAATCACATTCTCCAGAAGTGCAACACATCCCTGCAGAGGCAAAAACAGCTGGGCAGGAGGGCTGTCTGTCTGTCTGTGGAGTTTGTGTGGCTTAAGCTAGCTATTATGGCATTAAGTCTTTGAGCATTGTGTGTGTAACAGGCAATGCAGAGTCATTAGCGGTGTTGCTTTCAGCATACAGCATGCTTAATGAGAGGGCATGGCCACGCTGTCTGAGTGATTAGTTACTGTGGAGGCTGAGAGCCAACACTGATTTCTGTGTGTATGCACACGAGGCAGGGGGTTTGTTCATTTGTGAGTTTTGGAGGGAATAGAGGGTGAGGTCTGTTGGTGTGTGTAAATCTGAGATCTGAAATCCACAAACACAGTTACTGTAAAACCATACTGTAGTGGCGTCACTTTTCATGTATAAGCCACAGGAAAGTCCCTGTTACATCACAACACTTACTGGAAGTTAAAATCAATGACGTGTCAATGAAACCTTGTTGACGGGCGCACAGATCTGTATTCAAAAGCCAAACCCTAGCTTTGTTTTTTTATGAGGCATTGTGCGGCTGAAGGAAGCCTAAAAATAACCTTCATAACACGGCTGAAAAGAAGCTAATCCCCCAGACTCATTTGTTGCTCTGAGTCAGGCTTTTAATTCACCGCTTTATGACTGGGTGTGTGTTCACTGCCACAAGTCAGTGAGTGTGTGTGTGTTTGTGCGTCGTCATGAGGAAAGGGAAAAGGTGATTGTTAGGGGGTGGGTGAGGAGCAAAACGAACAAGTAACATAGAGCGAGAGCTGTCGTGTGGAATTCCCTCATCCCGTGTCTGCTGCTTTAAAAGAAGATCTTTTGGAGCGCTTCCTCCAAACGAAGAAGTAACAGCATTGGGCTTTGAAGCAGAGGACCATGGTTTGTGAAAGAACCTTGAACCCAGGTCTCAAGGCGCTACAGGCTTATGTCTTGAAGGCCAAGTGGCGCTGATAACAACATAGAGGCAGATGGAAATCCTCTTCATCCTCTGAGTGTGGGGCCTGAAACAGTAAATTATGGCAGAAGAATGGGCTAATACGGCGTCTAGATGTGCCAAAAATGGAATTCCAAATACAGAAGAAGCGAAAGTGAAAAGTGCTGACACCATTATTTCTGGGAGTGGGTGAAGTGTGGGCCAGGGCAAGCTGGGATTTAAAGTTGTGCGGTTCAGTTGGGCTCTGGAACCAACTTGGCTTTATTTCCTGCTGAAGAATAAACTCTATCTCCTGGAGTGAACTCTGTAGTTCTTCACCTTTGCTGGTGTTGGAGAAGAGGTCCAGCCTGGCCCGGGATTGGACATCTTGGTTTCTATCTCCAACATAGACTGTAGTGCATGCTGAATAAGCTGATTAATCAATCAGTTGATCAACAGGAAATGAATGTGAAACTACTTTGACTGATTGATTGATTAATGGTTTCAGTCATTATTCAAACAGAAGTACACAACCAGCACATTTAGTTGGTTATTCTTTGTGATATATGATAGTAAACTAATCATCAATGTGTTTTGGAAGGAAAAAATAAGTGGATCACCAAAGTGAGAAGGATTCAGCCTCTGGGGACCACAAACGTCTCTGCTAATTTTGTTGTTAATGTTGAGTTTAATTTCAAACTCTGCCTTCACAGAGCCGAACATGAGCATCCAATTTTCTAATCAGACTCATTCACTGTCAAAGATGTTTCACTGATTCTTTGATTTTTCTGAAACAAACTGTAAAAGGTTAAGCCCTTAAACCGTTCAGGGTTAGGACAATTGTTGAGAAAGCTATCAATAGATTTGAACGGTTTACATGTGAATGTCTGTTTTGTCTACTGCATCAAGTAGATCTGATTACAACGTGGATTTCCTGCTGTGACTTCCCCGTCTGTCTGAGAGTTGCAATTGGCTAACTTCCCCAAATTCCTCCTCCTCCTTTTCTTCTCAGCTCCATCCTTCATACACTCCTCTGGATCCAGAAACATCCAAACCTCCACCTAAAGTACAGCCTTTAGTGAAGTTCAACTGTTATCTCCTCACATCATGAGGGAGGCTTCGTGTTCACGTCTCTCCTCTGTGCAAAGAATGTTCGGAGTTGATAAGAGGAAGAAAGTATCCCAGAGAGTGAAGGCTGTGCACTGGAAATCAGTCATCTATACCATGCTCCATCCTGAACTCTGTCAGTTCAAAAGAACACAGTGGAAAGCACTTTTCTTCACTTCACTACACAGTCCCTCGTTTTTTTCTCATCTCCTGTCCTTTCCTATTTTCCTCTTCTCATCTCTTCTCCTTCCTTTTCTTTTAATCTTCACCCCTCCCTTTCAATCCTCCATTTTCTCCAACTTTTCTCTCCTCTCATCACTTCCTCTCCTCTGCTCGGTTCCTCAGTATTTGTAGAAAGCTCAGGGGCCTGGCTCCAGTTCAAAACCTTTTTATGTCGCTGTTCACTGCGGCTCAGCAGAGCTCCCTGCTGTGGTGGGTCTTAAATAAAAAGGTCCTTTACCCGAAGCTGGAAGGTAAACCACTTTCATCTTCCCCTCCCTCTTCTTCTTCCTCTTGTCAAAACTCCCTCCGCTGCTACATGAGAAGAGGCGCAGCTTCTGCAACACAACTTAAGCGTTTACGCTTTGTTGGCATTTTTTTTAAACGTGCTACTCCCTGGGTAAAGTGTGTACTCTTCACAACTTCACTGAGCTGTGTAAAAAAAAAAAAAAAAGAGGATTATACGAGTCACAGATGAGCGTTTGACAAAGCTGAGCGTATGTGCAACAAACAGTTTTCAGCACGCAGCAGCAGCAACTGAATTTTGTCAACAGTCCAAAATATGATTCTGTTCAGGTTACTCTCATACAAAACAAAGAAAAACACAGACGGTGGAGCCAAGGAAGTTTTCAGGCATTTTGACTAAAAAAAAAAAAAAAAGATTAATCAACCTCAATTATTGCTGATTAATCAACAAGTGGTTGCCAGATGTTGTTTGAAAATGTTAATAATAATGCTAAGACATGAACTTCTCTTCCCATAACAAAGATAGGCTGTATATCTTCTTTGAGGAACACGTTTCCCTTTATTTTAATCCCAAACAGACACTAACTTCACCTAAAATAAAATGTTAAGAAATGATTCTTATTGAGTCTTATTGATTAGTAACTAAAAGAACAAAGTTTGAGTTGACAGGCTGAAAACAATATCCTTACATGGCTGGATCATACGACCACTAACCTTCTGAAGAAAGTTGAAGGAAGACCTGCACAAAAGTCACTTTATCGACAACTTATAAGGCATTGATTATTAATGAATGAATTACCAACATTTGTTTCAGGATAAACTCTGGACAAAAGGATCTTTCAAACCTGACAATTCCAAAACTGTTATTAATGCTGATAACTGTGATATAACTGTGATATAATAAATTCACTATAAAAAATATTATAGTGAATTTATTAAAGTAAAGGCAATTGTGAGATTTAATTATATAAGTTAGAAAATAGTTGCTGAAAACATGCAAAGACTTTGAATGATATATTAATGACGTGAAGTTAGAGGTTCAATTTTTCAAACAATTTTTCACACATTTTCAGTCCAGGATTTTGTGGGTGGTCCTTAAAGGGTGGCTCGATGACACGCTGAGGCCACCCTGAGCATACCCCTGGACCCCTAACAGAGAGACAGAGATGAATTTGTCTCTCTCAGAGTGTTTCAAACTTAGTGGAGTCATTTTCTGAACTCATCTGACACGTTTCGGCCACTTCAAAACAGCTACTCAACTGCTCCCAAAATGGGTGTTGCTTTGTACATATAGAGGACACGCCCCCACAGTCCTGGAGCTGAAAATTCATTACCTGATTTTGATACCTAATTTCATAAACTTGTCCATATTTTATATCAGTCAAAGTTGGCTGGATGGTTAATAACACTTTCTTCTTCTGACAAACTCAGAACTCAGAACACACATTTATTCTGACTTTACACAGTCTTTCAACATAGGATTCAGTAAGGTTAGGTTGGGTTAATAAATCTTTCAGTTACAACATCACAGGTACCAAAGAGTCAAATCTAAGCAATCATTCAAGCATATATTTAAGTCCATACATTGGTTATTACCAAATAAGTACTGAACTTTGATTTATATTTCCAAATAAACTTCTAGAAAAATAATCCTTTCAATCATTCTTTAAATAATAAATGATAGGCAGCACAGAGTTAGCACAGTGCCCGAGCACAACGCTCCAACTTTTCATCAGGGAATCTAAGAAAAACATCAGGGAGCGACTGTCCAGGAACTGAAAGGCCCCTAACTTACCTCAACAACTGACTCTTTGTTCTCCCACTTGGCTCAAACATCTTTTCTCCAAATCTATTTACTCATTCATTCACATCTCTCTCCGTCTGTGTGTCACTCTCTTTTCGTATCTCTCTCTCGTTTTCCCCTCCTCCCTTCCTTCTTATACGTTTTGACGTTGCCATTGTCTACTCCTGGATAGTGAAGCATATTTACCAGCAGCCAGAGGAGGCAAAACAAGCAGCCTATTCAAAGAGCTCGGCAGCGACAGCAACGGGGAAAGGAAGGAGGAGGATGGAGTGGGGGGTGGGGGACAGAATGAGATGGAGAGTAAATTCCCAGGATGACTCGTGAATTTCAGTCAGAAAAACTGTCCTGATGGGTAGAACTGCATCCTTATCAAGCTTTCTGTCAATTCTCATGTTGCAAATTGATGCAGTCAGACTGGACTGCACAAACACACACACATGCGCTCTCTGGTCACTTAATGCCCTATAGTCCATTAACAAATACTGCCCCTGCAGTACATGCTCATTTACAATCAGCCTAAAGGCCACTCTCTGGAGATAAATTGATAAATCTAGCTGCTCATTTCCTCTGTACCAGCCGGATAATAGCTTCAAACAGTCAAACACTCTGAGGCCAGACAGAAATAAGAACTGATTGCTTCCTTTACATCTGTTGAAGTGAGGGCAGAGGCACAAGCTGAGCGATCAAAGAGAAATAAATTAGTCAGAAATCACTTTCTTTTATTGTGCCGTCGCTGTTGGCAGATTTTGTTGGTTCCTTGGAAGAAATGTTCAATTAGTGTCGTCACTCAATACAAGTGACCTCCAACAGCCGCAATAGCTTGCCGTTGACCTTTGGCCCTCACTCTGAACTGTGCAGTTGACGCGCCCATGACCACAACCTCTGAAGCTCTGCTCATATGATCGGACCTAGTGTTTAAAATAGCACACTGTGCTGCGAGTCAAAGAACAATGACTGTAACACGTCCAGTGCAAAACACAGGAGGCTATCTTAGTTTATCGGCTGTGAAATCAGCTACCTTATTTTAAGTGTGAGGCAGGGGAGGAGGATTGGTTTGCAGGAAGTGGAAGGAAGAGTCGATGATAAAAAAAAGATTTAAAAAAGGCTGTCACTTTGCTTTTTGAGGTTGCACAACTGTGCCATGTGTGTGTTGAGTAAGCAGTCAGACAAAGTTCAGTTTATAGCACGGGCAAGTGGCAACATGGATGGCATCGTGGTGTCACCCACAGCTCTCTGAAGAGCTCACTGTGACAGGGAGCGTGGGTGGAGCCGAGGCGCACTGAATGAAGCCATCTGTGATGGTCCCCACCTGTCAATCAAAGTGGCCATGCTCTTAATTAAGCCTTAATATAATGTGAACAGGTGAGTTGTATATAAATTCACCCTCAGTACAGTTGTCATGAACGGGGAAATTAGCTACAGAGACCAAAACTGTTTTTTGTACCAGGCTGTAAACATGTTTATTTCTGCTGTGAAGGTGGACATATTAACATGGGGACTTATGGAGACTGACTTGCTTTTAGAGCCAGCCTCAAGTGGCAATTTAAGGGACTGCAGTTTTTGGCACTTCACTTCTATGGCAGAGAGGTTGTCGCTTGTTTCTTGCTTCTTCATTGTGGCAAGCTAGCAGGTGAGTGCAGGTGAGAGAGCAAACCTTTGAGTCAGTTTACTCTGAGAGCAACATGTTAGAGGTTAATCTTGCTCTGTCAATTAGTCATTCAATCAAGCCTCTAAAACCATCAACATAAGAAGATTAGGTGCTTAATAGATTAATTAATTAAACATTAATCTGGAAGAATTTTACTGATATACTGATTCCAGCTTCTCTACTGTGGTTTTGCTGCTTTTCTCTGTTTTATATATGAAAAATAGTTGCTGAAGTTGTAGCTTCACTACAGAACAGAACTCGACTTTTACCGTGCATCACCCAATCCAAAAGAAAAAAAAAACAACCCGCACTTAAAAACCAGTGTGTGACCCTGGAGAGCTGCGTCTTTCATTTCATTTTCCACTTTCCTCACCTGTCTGTTCTTCACCACATTACTACACTGAAGAGTGCAAATCACTTGAGAGTAACAGTCTGAAACGGCTGGACATGTAATTTCACAGTGCATACATAGCAGAGCGTGTACCCGCACCTTGTTTGTCCACGGCTTATATTAATACACCAGTGCCCGGAGAGATAACGGGGGCATTTCCTATTATGAGCCTGCTTGGGAAAAGGGAAGAGGGAGGTACACTTTAATTGTAAGCAGGACAGACAGTCTGTGTGTGTGTGTGTGTGTGTGTGTGTGTGTGTCTGCTCACATTTGTGGGATGGAGGTTTTCAGACATTAAGAGACAGAAAGAACGTTGGTGGTAAGAGATAAAAACTAAAAGAGGAAAGGACACAAAAAAGGGGAAACAAGTACGAGACAGAAGGGTTAGAGACGGGGAGGACTGGAAAGCAGGGCAAGATGAAGAGGAGGGACAGGTGGAGAAAGAAACGGGCAGCGTAGAAAAACAAAGTAGACTGGATAGACAATGGAAAGTAGGGCCAAAGAAACAGAGAGAAGGGGAACGGACACAGATAGATAGATAGACAGAGGGAGAGAGGAGGTGTAAAATGGTGTCAGCCAGCCTCAGGTGCCCGATGATGGATGGAAGCCAATCCACTGGCCGGGCCATCCTTCATCTGCACGCAGACAAACAAGCCACCCTGTAGAGCACCATCACCTCCATGCCTGCTATGTCCGTTTAGACGGAGAGTGTATAAACATGGACACTTGGCTGCACGCATGTCGGAGAAATACACAAACAGACGTCAGAAAGACGGCCGACAATCATCTCTTTGTCTTTTCTTCTCGTCCCCAATGACCCCCATTCAGCTCCGGTTATAAACTGTGCATGAACAGATATTCTATTTCTCTCCAAACACATGATGCCAAACGCCCGACCCCCATAAGCACATGATGACCTTATGAACACTGACTGAACAATGCCTCACTGGATTGTGCATCTTTTAATAAATGCGTGAGAAAAACGCATAAGTCGTAGCTCACTGTTTTTTACTGTTTTTGTAGGCCAATGCGCCCAGAGACAGAGGTGCAGACAAGGACAAAGGGTTGCTTGTATATGCAGAAACCCTCACAGGTGAGTGCAACACAAAGGCAGACAGATAGTACAGAAAGAAACACATATTGTTCTTGCAAAAACCAAAAATAAATGTGGGCACAGGCTACAAATAATCTTCAGTATCTGCAAGTGTGTGTGTGTGTGTGTGTGTGTGTGTGTGTGTGTGTGTGTGTGTGTGTGAACCGTCCCTGCAGTGCTTTAGCCAGCAGAGTGTGACATGAGGATCCTCCCCTTTGGGTAACATTATAGCATCCCACCCCTGCAGTGTGTGACTGTGTGTGTGTGTGTGTGTGTGAACGTCTGCTGCATCAGCAGCACTTTTACACAGAGGAGAAGGGACAGTCTATACACAGCGTGTTCGCTCAGCCATGTTTGCTGTCCATCACCTCACTTCACCCTTCGTCTGCGTGCTGTTATGTGACGCTGAGCGGCCTACTTCTGCCCACTTTAAGTCATATTCATGGCATGTATCACAATTAAAAGCACACTTCCCATAAACTGCACTGCTTCTGGTACACAGAGGGTGTTGTTACTTGTCCCCTCCCAGTCCTTGGCATCACTCCATTTGACTTGAAGAGCTCGAGGCAACAATAGCAGTGTATAGCAGCCCATGATCGCAGAGAACAGGCCGTCCAACACACGAGCCTGACCTGGAAACAGTAGAACTTGGAAAACAATGTGTGGGCCTGTTTGCAAACTAAAATGATTTTCCTGCTCAAACAGGTGGCACGACATAAAACCAGTCTTTAGGACATATTAAAGAGATATTTGAAGGAAATATACGCAGACATTACACTGGCCCAAATCATCCTACTTCTCATCTAATAAAGACATTCATTCTAAGCAGACGTTCCTGGTTGAGTTTTTCAAATGTGGTTTCTTTGATTTGAGGCTCACAGTGATAATGAAGTGTCACCTCCACTATAATGGGTTGGTGACAGACACACCGACTTTTTCTGTCGACCTCGAGCTTAAAGCTGCATCGAACCGATTTCTTCACATTTGGACTTTTTGTGATTTGTTAGTATACAAGCTTAAAGGCCCAGCGTGTAAGAGTTTCTGGGGTGTAGCGGCGAACATGCAGATTGCAACCAAATGAACATGGCTCACTTCACACCCCACCTTATCCAAAGTTAGTGGGAGAACCTATAGGGTGAGGGTATGAACCTTGTGAAATGTGAAAGGCTCTGTCTAGACTTTGTGTTGTGTTGTGTCCATTCTGGGCTACTGTAGAAACATGGCAGACCTCGTAGAAGAGGACCCGCTCCCTCTGTCGATATAAAAGGCTCTTTCTAAGTTAACAAAAACAGAATAATTCTGATCTATGACTAAATATTCCATATTTAGGATAATATTCCATATTTAGGATTAAGATAGCACTTAGCCTAGTCAAGTATAAATAGATTGAAAGCAGCTGAAATACCTAGCCTGGGTCTGGCTTAAGAGATGCTAGTAAGATTTTGAGATCTGTGGACGGAGCCAGCATAGCTGTTTCCACCTGTTTACAGTCTTAATGCAAAGCTAAGCTAAGCATCTCATGGCTGTGCCTTCATATTTAGTGCACACATGCAAGAGTAGTATCAATCTTCTCATCAGACTCCCAAAAAAACTCTCCATTTAAGGATGACAGTATGTCAGGATGTCAGTCTTGAGCTCGGGAATAGTTGTGAGCAAACCCTATTCACTGATGAAGACCATGCAATACAGCTGAAAGCTCTGAATAGACACCAGAATACAACTGATTCCAAGTGCGCTCTCAAAATAGTTTCTAACATCAGGGAGGTGAATGCATAACGACTTGTGTTACCCACAATCCCTGGGAAAAGGGACTCTGATTTCCCATTAGAGCCTCCACAAGGCGATCCAAGTTAATCGCATCCGCAGTGTTTACTCGCCTTGAACACGCCACACTCTCCCACAAACCCTCGCTGTCTGTCTCTCTTTCTCTCTCGCTCTGTCACGCAGCAGGACAGAGCTGTGGTCTGTTCCTGCACTGTAGCCCAGATAGAGTCTGAACACAACACAGACACAGAGCTGCAGAACCGTCCGACACAAACGCTCAAACAACCTGTTATCCTTGAGAAAATTGTTAAGGTCCACCTCGAGTTGATAACAGTGTGAATGTGTGAAAGAGAACTAGTCTTGTAACATGGAGTGTGTGAGGTGAAACTGATGATCAGGCGAGTGTGTTTGAAGTTTGAGTTTGAGTTTGGATAGACTGTATCTAACTTATGCAAGTGTGTTTGTGTGTGTGTGTGTGTGTGTGTGTGTGTGTGTGTGTGTGTGTGAGTAACCTGTGGGTATATGCGTGCTGTCGATCTGTTAGCACAACGTATTTTGGCTGCTAAGTGTGTGTGTGTGTATGTGTGTTTGTGTGTTTGTGTGTGTGTGTGGGATTCTGGGCAGGATCAGGCAGGAATCCAACTACTGTACGTCCAGACAAACAAGTCTGGCTTTAACAATGTGTGACATGTCGCTTAGACACACACACACACGCACACACACACGTGATATTTGGCATTCCTGAGCTTGGTATGGTTTCATAATGAGCTCAGCTGTTTGTTGCCTCAGAGGTGCTGCCTCTCGCTCTCAGAGGTAAAGCATGTAAACACTTTCACACTTCCATGTGTGGTTGAAAAAAATTATGCAACAAGCATATGGCTTCTTTTTTTTTGTATTTAGAAAGCATCACTTTTTATGTGCTGCGATCGCAGGCAGAGAACAGTAATCTGATCTGACAGTGCTCCCTGCACTGGAATAAAACCATCAAGAGTGATGAAGCTGTTAAAAGTCTGTAATGGTTGAACATTTCGATTTATCATTGATCAACTGATGTAACATTTTAGCTCAGCTGAACTTTAGGGAGTTCCCCTTCTTTTGAATAAGCTGTTAGGTGGAGCACTTCCTCATTGTACAAATGTGTGAAACAAACATGTTCCATCCATCCTCCTCGCTGAACATCCACAAACTCCTCTGAAGACTTCAGAAGAAGAGGCTCTAATAACTACCATGAATGGGATTCCAAAAGCATAACAAGTGCCCTTTACAGTGTACAGAACAAATGAAAAATCAATTGTGCAAGGGTCAATAGCGTTGAGGAGATGGAGAGGGGTACCAGCGACTGATGCACTGTAGATCGATATCCTCTTTTTATTATTAGAATTGTCGTCTCATTTTTTATTCTCCTCTCCTGTCATACCCTCTGTTAATTGCTTTCTTGCTCAATCCTTACTTCACTCTGAATGACTGAATCCATGTTCCTCTGTCCCATTTGTCACTCTGGACTGTCTAATCTTTACAAGCCGAAGAGACGAGGCGTTTGCATCAACCATACTCTAATTCAGATTGGAGTGAATAAGTGCAACGATCATTTCTGCATCCGCAAATGACAGACTTCACATTGTGAATGTCCTGAATGAAAGATAAATGAGTGCCACTGCAGGGCTGAGTCTGACTAATGATGATCAAACCCTTAAATCACACAATATTTACCCCAGACGTGCGGCACTGCAACTCGGCAAGGCCTTAAATTCAAATCACTTTGAATATACAGTGTTGGCTTCATGCAATGGAAATGGAGACCCACCTAACCATGAACCTCCTACAGTATATGTGACGCTAATGCCTGTAACAGCTGCACAAACACACACAAAGGGTGTTTCTTTAACAGTTTGCAGTTACAAATATTAGACTACGGAAGCACTTAGCACCCACAGTGCAACATGGCTATTGCTTGTGTGACCGTAGTTCCCCTTCATTAGTGAGACCTCTGCATGCAGCATGAGAACCCACACCTTACTAAAAACAAAAAAACATCAGATGTGTACTGAGATAACAGTGTAGAGGTCAACTCGAACATGATGAGAACAGAATTTTTTTTTTTTTTTTTTAAAAACCCTCTTGACCAACACAGCAGGAACTGCATTTAAAGAGAAAATTACATCTAGCTCCTCTATTTCACTGCAAATCAATGAGAGAAAAACAATTCCCCCAAACTGCACCTAGCACTATTTTCCAGTTTTATATCAGAATGCTGCTCAATTCAAAGTGAGCTTGACATTTAACAAAAATTCTTCGGTAGTCAAAGCAACACGCGCCTCCACTCCTCTAATCCCCCCGAGGCGTTTGTCTCAGATGGACAGGGGTGTCAAACAGGGCGTGCGGGGTAATTGCAAAACCCGGGGTGCAAGAGCCAAACACTCCACTGTTTGCCTACCAATGATGGGCATGGGGGTTCTTTGCTTGTTCAAGCCTAAGTGAGTGTGAAATGTGTGTAGTCTGCTAAACGACGTCTTGACAGCCTATGATGAAACTCTTTCACAGCAGTCGGACAGAGTGTGATTATGCTCTCTCTCTGTTCAGAGGCGAGACCTCCAGGCCCGGTATAGCAACATCACTGTGTTCTCCATCAGTCCAGACACATTAGGTGCAGTTTTAATGAGTGCTGAATCACAGGCAGCTGTTCAGCCTCCTGGACAGGGAACAGTTCAGGTCAGCAAGTGACAGTCTACAAAGTGTGTTAACCACAAGATGCTATGACTCAAAAGCCAACCCGAGGGACTGAACACGTGCGCTTTTTTACAAAAAGGTAGGTGTGAACAGTTTTGCTGTTGCTTTCTACCACACCCAAATCTGTCGCTTCAAAACGGAAGGCAGGACACAGTTATTAGCTTAGCATAAAGCCTGAGAATAAGTGGAAACAGCTAGCCTGGCTTTGTCTGCCTATGAAACGCGTTAATTAACACAGAACTTCTGTGTAAGCTGTACAAAAACTGAAGTTCAAAAACATAAACGTCATATGTTCCTCTTGCTCATGCTGGGCTATTTGTAACTTGTAAAAATGTTGCATGCTCATGAGTGTTGCATGTACTAAATAAACATATTACAAAGTGTCAATTAGAGCGTGTTAAAGGAGCTGTCAGCCATTTATTTTTAACCTTTAGACAGAACCAGGCGAGCGCACCCACGCCCATTTTTGGTCTTTATGCTAAGCTAAGCTAACAGGATGCTAGTTCCAGCTACCAAAAGTCTATCAGTTCCATGAGACCTTTAAATTATAGGATTAACTGTGTGTTTACTGTATGTTATGCTGCTACTGGATGCTTGAATTTCCTTCAGGATCAATAAAGTATCTATCTATCTATCTATCTATCTATCTATCTATCTATCTATCTATCTATCATAGATGTTGAACTGCCCCTTTAAGATAAAGAGGAACCATGGGAGATGACACCTATCCCACTGGACAGCAGGTAACATTAATAAACAGGGATTAAACTTCGTAACAGAACGGCCATAAAAACATGTAAACCTGTTAGGGGAAGTTCGAGCTGTTCGATTTACGGGTGTGAAAATGCTCCCCATCAACCAAAAAAACAAACTCTCTTTGGACCTGTTTGTGCGCTTTGGTAAACTCCTCACTTATCTCGCTTCTTACGTGTAGCAGCTGCACATACCTGACCTCGTCTCCATCTAAATACCGGCGTGCTGCGAATACTCTGAAGTTCAAATGCTCACAAAGCATTTGCCATGCTGCTGTCCTCTCACATTTACTGCCACACACACACACACACACACGCACTCTGTCTGCTGAGAGAGTGACAGAGATTTACTCAAACACTGACATCCAGCACTGACACCGATATGTGTGTGTGCTATATGCCTGCCAGCTACTTTCTTCTAAACATAATACAGTGATGTGAAAACAAAGATGCGATTTGGGAGTTTGTAGCATCATCCAAATGATTTTCTTTCCGTGTTCCGTTACTGATTTAGGATTCACACCACGACCCGCTGTCAGTTTCTGCAGAGCGGCGGGTATTTATTTACCATGCTCCTATTAAAGGATGTCAGAGAGATAGCAAATTCATTAATGTTTAAGCACACAACACAAGGAAGTCCAGTGAAGGCGAGGGGAAGCTGAGACAAAGTGCAAATTGTGTTTGCTGAAGTGAATGTCAACTTCTGTGAAAGGCAGTCTGCTGCAGGGAAGAAGGCCTGCCAACAGCTCCTATTCAACATCAGCACAGACTGAGGGGTGAGAGAGAGGGGGAGGAGAGAGGGAGGGGATGGGGGTGTCTACTGGTGGCATTTGGCTATGTGTGTGTTCATGAGTGTGAGCGAGAGTTAAGGGGGGAATGGGAGAACTCAAGGAGAACTGACAGAGTGTGAAAAGAAGTGTTTATTTATTTGGCAGGTCAGCAGAGATGAAATTCTTATTTACAATTACAGAGGAAGGTGTGTGTCGGGTAGTGTGTGTGTGTGTGTGTGTGTGCGTGCGTGTGCTTCCCCATGCATCACACATGGTGTGTTCATGTGTGCATGCATTCAAGGAAAGAGATTGCACGGCTGTGTCGTTGTGGACAGTGCTCATCTACGCGTGCACACACACACACACATTATACAGCAGGAGTGTGTGTACACGCCTGTGCCTAAACCAGTCTTTCACTATGAGAAGTTGATTTGCATAACAGGTACAGGTTTATCTCTCTGTATCGAGGTAACACTATTTTTCCATACATGTTGAGGAGAGCCTTAGAAAAACACACAGGAGCAGATCTGTGGATTTCTAGGAAATCATTCATGTTTTGACCTCAGAGCTCAGATTTAAATAGGTGGATATTCAGGCTTTTCACCTGATTTATTTTAGCCACTATAAATGTGCAGAATTCTAAATGAACCTGATGCAGCAGCAGCCCAGACTGACAGCACACTTCACCAGACAGACAGACAGACAGACAGATATTCATGTCGCTGTCACTGTTGAATACGAACAGGAAACGAGACGTGCTCATGGTAAAAGGCAACAAGTCTGTGTTCCTGCTGTCACCGCTTCTCACGCTTGGCTTTCTGTGCGACCACTGAGGCTGCCGCAGTCACAACTCCACTCCTCTGTCAGGGAACTTTCCCGATACGACCCTCCACACACACACACGCGCGCACACACACGCACACGCGCGCACACACACACATATGCGTATATATCCTCAGACAGGTGCAGGATAATGAACAGTATTAAACTTTTGCACTCACATATGAAGATACGAGGCGAGCTCTTCTTACCACAGAGAGAAGACTATCCGTGAAGAACGAGCATTCAGCGGCTGCTTTCGGCACAAAGTGGTCGGCTTCTGTTTCGTCTCTCGTCCGACTGAATGTTCCCGGAGCTCCGTTAAAACCTGTGACAGTGATGTGTGTGTGTGTGTATGTGTGGAGGATACGGAGAGAAGCGAGACTCCTTCTCCTTCAGCCTGCGCGCATTTTCTGGACGTGTGTGTGAGACGCGGTGCTGCTCATCTCGTCTGCTCCGCTCGGAGCTCCGCCAGCCAGGCAGGCAGTACGCTGCTGCCGAGGGGAGGGGGAGGAGGGGGAGGAGGGGGCGTGCCCGAGAGCTCGCCCGCCGCGCCGTGCTTCTTGGGAAATGTAGTTCAAGGCTGGTCGCCTTGTGAAAAATGTTTTTAATTAAACTTTTAGTAGAAATACATGTGAGAGAAGTCAGGGATGAAACCTGACTTTGTTATTTCTAATTCAGTATGACAGAGATATAGTGTGTGGGGGAGGTGCATTCACTGGCCCTTGCAGTCAAACATATAATTTAGTATACATTTTAGTGAACCTATATTGAGAAACAGTGTATATTGGATGTTTTTAGATATTATGTGTGCTGTAATATATCCTCCTGATATTAACAATAACTGTGATATTTAATGAAATGTCAATATTCACACATGGTGACATGTGTGAATGATAACCCAACCTAACAATACAAGTATAGTAATAACAACAAAGATGTTAAAGCAGAATTGTGAGGCTACAGTATGTTACAGTAATAAAATGGACTTGACTCAATCAATTTTCTCTCTTCTCTTCAGTATAATGTATACTGTACTGTATAATAACTATAAGAACATCTCATGAATCTCTCTCGAAATGTTAATGTTGTTGTTTGAGACAGAACAGATCTTTTTTTTTTTACTTAGTTTTTTTTACTGGTAATGATTCAATGATTTATGAGTAGTGTGTTTACTTGCATGCCACTTATAGACAGAGTCATAAAACAAGCGAGACAAGTTAAACTGCACTTTTGTTCTATTCCCGTCAGTCTTAGTCAGTGATACTGTGAATTTATGTTCATCACACTCCTGGGGGACACCCTGAGCTTCTGGGAGTTCCTCTGGGACACAGAAGCTGAATGGTGACCAGTGTAATGAATACAGTGCTACCAGAGTACTACTTCCTTGCACACTGTGTATTATTCTCGAGGGGAAAATACCTTTCCTCCAACAGTAAATGCCCTGGTATTTCCCAAGAAACCTCTTGTGTTTGAGTGTTCTGACATACATTATTACACTCCTTCCCAATGCATTCACTGAAGAGCAGCTCAGCATTTCTAATTATATTAGGAATCAAGCAGAACACCGTAAACACTGGCATTTCCTTATAAGATGCTTTCATAATAAAATGATTTCACAACATATTATTGTGCTCTGGCAGTGAACTTGATAGATGGAATCCTGCACCAAGACAATACCTCTATTTTCTTTGAGGTCAACAGTCCCCTTGAGCATTCATTGTTTTTGAGCTGCCTCTTCCCTGCTTTCTCATTGCTGGTCTTACAGTATAACTACTCAATAAGTATCTGTGTGTGTGTTGGTGTGGGTGTGGGGTGTGTATAGGAAATGCTTCTGCCTCTGAGTAGCGGTATATCTAAATTTAGAGCCGCCTGGGTCTGCACTGTCCAACCGTCACAGACTTGGTCAGATTGTCGCCTGTTCAGGAAAGAGACTTGAGGCGTGTTGAAGTTAGGATAAATTGTATGAGCTCGGTTGTGCTGATCTGAGAATAACACATTTGTTCTTCACACACCCTGAAAAAGAGGATGGCTATAAATACACAGCTATAGTGACCAGAGGCTAAAGTAAAGTGCAAATGCAAGCTTTTACGAAATGGGTAGACGAGGTGTGAAGTAAGTTTTCTCTCTCTTCTCTCTCCAAAACAAGTCAATCCACGAGAGCGAGAGAAATATCTGACCACTAAAACGAGAAAATACTGAACTGAATATATAGATACACACACATACACACCTTTATACTCTCCACTGTGAGAATAAAAGTTGACAAGCTTCCCTTTGCAGCGGGTTTTGTTTTGATTTGATGCTGCAAGCTCCTCCATTAAACAGACACTTACTTATCTCACAGAATCAATTCATGCCTTGATTACATTCGACTGAAGGGCCAACACAAACAAAATTCAAATGCACTTCCATTTCTGACATGTTCGTATACATTGACAGGCTTTTGACCTTTCTTCATCTGCTGAGTGCAGGAAGCAGGAGTTAGCCGGGGACCATCTCCCCTCCTTTTCTATTTGATTATGAGATGTGTCTGTTTGATTGTCTATTTGGAGAGCAGCACCTCCTTTATTGACTTAGTGCCTGACAGAGCCCCCCTGCTCGTCCTCTCCCTAACCTAATTCAGCTCTGTGACATTGTTTGTCAGATGATTACAGGAAGGTGTCGCAGTCGGTTTGCCTGTGAGTTTGCTTTAATGAGCTTTGTCATGTCATTGTGAATGAGTTGTTGCTGTTTATACGTCTCTAAGTGTGTTGCGTTTTTATATAAAGGCTGTTAATATAAGCACTAGTGCTGACATTAAACTATCACTGTGTGCTTACAGACTCCTGACAGTATAGGAGAGAGCAGGAAGGTGACACCTGTCTACTCAACAACCCAAACGCAGCAGCTCTCGCTACAGGCAGCACCTTCTCTAGACCCCATATTGGAAATACATACATTTTCAACATTCTGTTTACACATAATGCATTGCAGGCAACAAATTTCACACCTCACAAATGTTAGTATAACAACTCTCAAAGAGCAGATAGACAACGCAAATCAACCGTTTTCCCACGGTTTCAAGTGGGTCATGTGCATTCCAAAAGGTGCCTGGATATATTAAATACATATCCAGAATGTGAAATGTAAAACTTCATTTCACATTCAATATGATTTATAAAGTTTATAATAATAATAATAATAATAATAATAATAATAATAATAATAATAATAATAATAATAATAATAATAATAATAATAATAACAACAACAATAATAATAATAATAATAATTCCATGATCCCTGCCTACAACTCAATGTCACTATAGAGGTAAAGGTTCACACATAAATGAGAAAAGCAAGTAGCAGAGGATAAATTTAAAAATATTAAGTACAGTTTCTTGGGTAATATTGTGTCAGAGGCCAATAAAGTGGCCCTATTGCATAGCTTTTCTAAATCTATGCTAAATCAGTCACATGACCTCAAGCTATAACAAATAGCAAAGAAGCCACTATGATAGCAGTTAATGGAGACTGTTAAACGTTTGGCCAGTCCTCTTTTTTCATTTAAAGGCCCACACATATGTGAAAAGAAATAACAACTTTCACTGATTTTAAAGTGGCCCTGTGATGAAAAGGCAGCTTGTCCAGGGTGTACACTGCTTCTTGCCCAGTATCTGCTAGGATCAGCTCCAGCTCCCTGAGGCCCTGATAACGCTGTTGTGGAAAATGGATGAATGATAGATTATTTTAAAACGTTCAATACTAAATGGCTAAAACACGTGGTTCTCAAAAAAGGTAAAAAGATAAAAAGGTCAGCATGATGGCACTGAAAAAAACTTTTGTGTGTTTATTTTCCTTGCATTAATCATAGTCATTCATCTTAGTATCACTCCATAGTTCTCCCCTGGGCACCCACAGCCCACCTGCAGTGGCTCTATGTCCCACCAGGTCTGCCCCACAGGTTGAGAACCACGGGCTTAAATAAAGCAGATCTGTGAACACTGACATGATGGGTTTAAATAGCATACATATTTCTCTTCCTTTTATTGTTCGTAATCTTTGTTTTCTGGTACTGTAGTCTCCATTATTGTTCATAGTAATTCTTTGTCTATGTCTGTGTTAATGTTAGTCTCCACGCCTGTATGTAGTGTTGTATTTTGTGCGTTTATTCTTGTATTACATAGTTATATTGCGTGCTTCACTCAGACTTCACTTCCACCTAGCTGGCTGAGCCAACACCGGTGAGTTCTTTATCATCTTGCGCCCTCTAGCGGCTCCCTCCGGCGGCACATATGTCCGTCACAACCCGGAGGTCACAACATCAGAAAAAACATGGCGGCTTCCAGAAAGGCACCCGTGGTGTTGAAGGCTGTGAAGAGAATCGCTGTGCAGTTTTCTCCGTTTGAGTCTAATGTCCGGTCCACACGGTAAGAAGTGTGTGTGTGTTTAATGTGTTGTTTTGTCGGGAAGTTGCTGTGTGTGACCTGACGGTAGATAGAGGCGACCGTTAACGACTGAGCCGTCAGCAGCAGGTCAGCTAGCTGTGTCGTCTGTTTAATGTTTAGGCTGTATTTATGACATGATAACTTGTTATGGTCTAACATTATATATCTGTCATATATACATATATCATATATCTGACATTATATATCTACGACACAGACCTTCTCTTATTTATTTTCCTTTTTTACACAGACATAAACCCCTCATACTTAGTACATGTTGTATTCATCCCTGCTATACTACTATACTGCTGAGGGAAAGGCATACTGACCTGTACATGAAACAACAAAAAATAATAAATATATAAATATGCCACTGAAATGAATAAATATGGCTATGCAAATAGTCCTAAAATACTAAAATGTAGAAATAAATGTGCATATGTACATGTACTTCAATATATAAATATGTTTTAATCTAAGAAACATTTGTTTATTGCAGTGTTCAAGCAGTAAATGACGTGGATCTTCAATATTTGGTCGGAAATGTTAGTAGCAGGGTCAACACGGGTGTTACCGATAATACTAATTAAGGTTCAGTTCCATTTAGTGCAGCAGAGACTTTGCAGTGAGCACAGCATGCACCACAGCAGCACCCTGACTCTGTTTGACCCGAATTGAACAGGACCTTAATCAATATCATCGGTAATACCTGTGTTTATCTGCTATTTCGTGTAAATATGGCCGCTGTGTAAGCGGTCAGATGGACTTGAAATGTTTTAAATAGTCCTGTTAGAGTTAGTCCTACACACACACACAGATGTTTTCACTTAATTCCAATTCGACTGCTCAGATTAATTACACACTTCAAACAAACTTCATTAACCAAAAATAATAATTAACCTCCTGAGCATGGGTGTGTAGGTCCTTTAACCTCCTGATATAAATGGTTTTAGTATTGTTGTATGATACATAATGTAAGCACCATGTGTGAGCAACCATTCTACTATATACTACTATCTGTAACACAGAACAAACTATTCACATCTGTTTCATTCTCTTCTCGGCTCACAGGGAGTTCCTGGTCATGGTGGGCTCAGAGAAGGTCAGAGCCACCAACATGAACTGTGAGGTGGTAGCCATGGTGAAACACGACAAGTCTGAGCCTGTAGTAGACATTACTTACTGTAAGTATAACCTACCACAGTCAGATGTGTGGGAGAAGATATGTAACAGTGTGAAGCCAGCTTATGCTGTTTGTCTGCAGAAAGGATGATATTAAAGAAAACAGAGAGAGAGAGAGAGACAACAACAGAATGATGACAAATGGTTAGAAAATTCTAATACAAATACTCTGATACTAAAACTTCCAGAGAACACTTTAGTTCTATTTTGCTATATTAATGTCCTCATATTTGCTATGGGTTGATCATTTTCTTTTAATTGACTGTCTAGCAAGAAGAGACTACAGAGCAATGGGTTCTCTGTGAATAGTCCCATAAGAGATGTTCATGTGGAGAGGTGATCTCAACATGAACATCTCTTATGGGATCTGTTCTGACCCAGTGAAACTGTGTACTTTTTGGTGTATGTGTGAATGTCACATGCCACCACACCTACTCTACTCAACCCAGGACTGTTTGACCCCGTCTCTGGAATTCTGTGTAGTTGTTACTGCGTGACAGTGTCACTCACACAGAGTGAGTCAACTATACCAAAAGTCAAAAAGTCTGCCCTAGTTTAGCTGAGAATTATACGGATGTTGTCTATTGTGCATTACTTGTTATTGCTCAGAGTAAACTTTTCACCTCTTTCCTCCTTGCACTCCTCACACAGAAAGTCAGTCATTGTGGCTTTATGAGTCATCCCATTGTGTCTTTGTCTTTCCCACTGCAGTGGACGGAGAGAAGCTGGTGTTGAAGGGGGCAAAGTTGACCAGTAAGGAGATGCTGAGTGCATTTCAGTCACGGTGCACAGCGAAGGATCCACAGGCTGCAGCACAGAAATAATGATGCTCGTGTTAAATGTGTTGAATGTCTGTATGTATGAGTATGTCCTTTGATGTTTATAATAAAATATTTCATTTATATGTGTTGGTTGTGGTGCAAAGTGACCTCTGCTGTGATTATGATGTGATGTCAGGCACATATTGAGTCCTCTTCTATCACATGTTCCTAATATGTCCACTATTTACGGGCCATCAATATGGACCATCACACTGAAAAAGCATTGGACTCTTGTTAAGGGGAAATAGTTTTGACATCAGCTGTGCTTATTTCATCTGTATTAAAGACATCAATTGAAATGCTTCAACTGCTAAAAACATGCTGTGATCAGTACTGGGTCATGGCGTGCACTTGCATAATGTGCCATTTTCCTGATAAAAGAGACCATTCCAGCGTTTGAGAGAACATTATGCAAGCTCCAACCTTTGACACAGCAGGCTTAAATGTAATTTGGCACAGAGTTTCAGATGCAGCCTCAGTGAAAAGAGAAAAAACCTTTCACCCAGTCAGAGATAACTGAAATCCCATCCTCTCTGTTAGCTACCCTCTGCTCCATTAGCATCTGTAACTTAATGGTTTTCTCCATGGATGCTTCATCATTCATTTTCTGATATTTTACTTGTATTCCAAGCGAAATCATTTGAACACAGCCTTGTGAATCAGCCTCTGTGAAATGTTTTGATCTAACTAATAGCTTAATTAGTTAATAATTGATTTGTGTCTTATAGATCAGTTCCAAGCCATTAATAATTGTACATGATGCAGTTATAAATGTTACTAATCCATTATTAAATTCTAATGGGGGGTTCTTTTCACTTTCTAACAAGCCATGAAGTCTGCAATATTAATTTTAATAAATAATTAACCTGAGAATAAATAGTTTGTCTGCGCCTGCAGTTGCAAATGATAATAAGTTAACATATGACTTTAGTCTAGAGTGTCTGCAGCCCATGTGTAGAAATAAGGCCAAAAGGGATTTTCCCCAACCTGGCAACCCAAATGTGTTTAATGTCTTATAACTGATCGATAAGCAATATTAAAATGTATGTAATGTATATATAATAATTAATAATATAATAATTAACATAGCCATTGACAGCTATTCATAACCCCAGGCATTTTTAAATAATAAAATGTATTAATAAAAGTTAGCATTCACCCCACTACATCTCCCATGAAGCTTTGACAGTGTACCACTGGCTTAAGGCTTATGGGATATGCTGTTGCTGCATGCTAACATTGTTTGCCTCCGTTAAAACGGCAACGTGCTGATATTTTATAACAGAGGGCTGGCAGATATCCATTTATGTCAGAATATAAACAATAAAAACATGAAGATGTCACAGCATTCAGGAAAATACCCGCTGCACCAGTAAATCTGTTTAGTTACAGATGCTAGGAGCTACAGGGGCGGGACTTCAATGTGTCACAGCGGGCTGTGATTGGCTCCTCCTGCCTCTGTGGCTGACGGCCTGGCCCTTTAAATAGGAGTCTGTTCCCACAGTACAGGAGAGTTGAATCCGGAGTGACTCCGCTGCTCGTTGTTGAGGATATCACATCAGAAACTGCAAACATGGTTGATAAGTTTGTTGGCACGTGGAAGATGGTCAGCAGCGATAACTTTGATGACTACATGAAAGCTATTGGTAGGACAGAGAGTTCATTCAAATGAGCTTATTAGTTGCTAATTGTGAATTTACTCCAAATTATGCAGACTTTTATTGTTTTAAATGATCATCGAGACTGATTGACTGGCTGATGTTGGATATAGGCCTGCTGCTAACTGTATTGTATGGGTGATCTGCCTTGATTTGAAGTTATCTGATAGAAAGAATGATTATTTGATTCATTAAATGCATTAATTACACATTATTGGTGATCTTTGCCCTCCCGCTCTGCAGGTGTGGGATTTGCGACCCGGCAGGTGGGCAATCGGACCAAACCCAACCTGATAGTGACCGTGGACGGTCAGACTGTATCCATGAAGTCTCAGAGTACCTTCAAAACTACTGAAATCAAGTTCAAGCTCAACGAGCCATTCGAAGAGACGACCGCGGATGACAGGAAGACCACGGTTAGTGTGGTCTGAGGGCAAAAACCACGCACATAAATCACATCCTGGGGGTTTCTGTGCCGGATTTAACGGCTTGTGTCTGTTGTGTTGCCCCTGCAGACCGTGGTGTCTCTGGAAAACGGCAAACTTGTGCAGAAACAGAGCTGGGACGGCAAAGAGACGAATATCGAGAGAGAGATTGCAGATGGGAAACTGGTAGCGGTAAGGAGCTTGACTTTTTCTTTCTAGGAAACAAAACTTTGTAGTAACCTAGCAACTGCCTCTGTCACTTTTAAATGCCTGAATTTGGTTTGTGCAGAAGTCCCTCATCACTCCACATTAGCATCCTTGCCGTTTGACCACTTTTTTTTTTTTTTTTTAAATCACAGCCTCTTTTCACGTTTATTTGATGATTAAATTGAAAAAATATTATTTAGTCCCATCATTGGTCTGAATCCTGATCTCTTGTGAAACAAGGGGAAGAATACTATCCCCTAATATGGATGAGTATGTATTACATACATAGGATGAAGTCACTAAACACAGACAGTCCAGAGGGGTTCACTGTTGAAATACTCTGCAGTTATGTGAGAATAACCTCTGCATGATGTCTGCAGGAATTCACTATCTCCGTGTTCACACCTCCTCAGACCTCACCTGATCTCTCTCTCTTCCCACAGAAATGCAAAATGGGAGATGTGGTCGCAGTGAGGACGTACGTCAAGGAGGCATGATGGGGTCCTTCGGGCCTCCTGTCGGACGCATCGCAGGATGACAGGCTCAGTTCAATGAGCGTCAAACCAAAGTAACAGCGTGTTCTACTCCTTCTATTCTTTCTCTTCACTGTGTTGCCAGAATGAAATTTCTGTGCCCCTGTTCTCCAACATGATACATTTGGTTTCATTTGGAATTGTTGTGGTGATTTGAATAAAAATGAGAATTTGTCAAAATGTTTTTTTCTTCTGTGAGTTTATTGGAGGTTAAGTGGTGGTAGTTGTTTCAACTGAATTACAACATTGAACGTGTTCCAATCATTAGGGAATGGTGAGGAATGCTGCACACAGTGGTCTAATGGGAACATACCATAATCTGGCTGGCTGACTTATTGACTTTAATGGTTTATTTCCACACTTAGTGAATATTACTGTAATCATTCCACATGCAATCACTTTTTCCAGCTTCTCTGGCTTGCACAGTCTTTTCACGCTTCCTTATTTTGGTCAGAGGACAAAAGCAAAAGCATATTCTCTATTTTAAAGGTCAAGAAGTGAACCCTGATGATGTACGATGTGTGTTGGCAGGGACTCCTTGAGGAATGTGATCTTTTTTAGAAGTATTGAAAGCATCATGCAGGGAGGTCAGTGAGGAAATGTATCCCCTCTTCCTTTTTGGGTGGTCAAACATTTCCCATTGCACATGTGCTGGCAGCTGTATGTACACTGAGAAACTAAAAAAAAAAAAAAAACAGGACGTCGTCACAGCATCCTACCCTTTGGCCACTGGTCAAGTTTGTGTCCATCGGGGGGATTGTTCCAGAGGCAACGACCACTTTCCCATGACAGGAAAGCGAGTACAGATAGCACTGATTGGACCTAATAGCCAAAACAGCTAAAACAGGTAGGCCCACAGTCTCATTCCCTCCTGCATGGACAATAGTGCTGGCAGTAGTTGAGGATGTACAGTATTTGAACTTTTGGGGAGATGCCAAGTGGGTGAGAATATCACAGCGGGCAGTAAGGAAAGGTCACCAGTGCAGGGTTGTATTAGTGTGTCATGGGCCATGTTTTTAATGCCTCTAAGAAATTTCACTGAGTCAGAGGAGCTACAATTTCCTTTATACACGAAACACTTAACTCATTCCCATCCAGTAAAGAAGAAGCAACTTGCCATTGAATTAAGACAAAGTTGGCTCTGGAGCCCCAGCCCAAAAAGCCACAGACTCACAGTGTTAATTGTTTTTTGGTGATTTGATTACTCTCAAAGTGCTCATGTGATGCGTTTACCTAAATGAACTTGTTTTTTAATGTGTTGCATTCACTGTACTTGGGATAATGGAGGTAAGCATGCTAACATCTGGTTGTGACACAAACTCACCAAATGTGTGAAAATCTGTTTTGTGTTGTTGGACACAAAGAAATGAGATCCACATGAATATTACTTATCACCAGTATGATGGCATTTGATACTACTTTGATAAAACGTGGTTAGTACTTTTCAACTATGAAAGTAAAGCCATGCTGCTTCATATACTGTAGGCCAGCCTGCTCTAATCGTCTCTTCACAACACTGGACATTCTGTGTGCACATGATAGATGTGCTCTGGAAGGATGATTTTCTCACAGCCAGAGAGAGAGAAAAGATCACATCTGCTCCGGATTGACTTACAGGTGCAGTGCTTGTGATCTGCAGGCGTCTCCATCACTTTGTTTGGATGACTGCGGGGAGTGAGGCGGATCTCCACCTCCCTGTTTTATCTTGATTTGATGCTTCTAGGTGTTTTTAATGATTCAAAATATAACTGGCAACTTATTAACTACTGGACAATGTATTAAAGTCATTCTGCAAGTAGATCTCAGCAATTTTTGAGAAGGTGGGAACTGGACAGAATAAAGAACATGCAAGCATAAACATTAACAGTGTGTATGAGGCACACCATCTGAAATAACACTCTGAGTCTCTTAGTCTGAGACCAAACAGGACTGAAAGGGAGGTATTCCACTGGAGAGGAAAGGTCCTGATCTTTCGTCCCCTCCCCACAGTCGAAGGAGGCAAACCTTACATCAACAGAGAGCAAATTAGGAAACCGTTCAGGAAGGAGTATGATAGTGAGAAGCCTGCTGAGAGTTAACCGGCAGTGAAGGACGGAAAAACAAAGAATGAACTGGAGCTGTGACGTTCAGTGTTGTCGTCCTCGAGTTAGGACGTTTCTTGTAATGCCAAGAGTGGTGGAGTAGTCAGAACCTTTACTCAAGTACAAACCTGTGTGTAAAAAAGTTGGCATGTGTAAAATGTAAAAAGAAAGCTCACATTCAATTCAAAATAACACAAAGACAACGTACCAAATGTTAAAACTGAGAAATGTTGTTTTTAGACATAAAAGAAAAACACTGGGACAGTGGCAACAGATGACTGGAAAAGTTGGTTGTGAAAATGTTAAGCTGATGAGCAGTGGTGAACTGCCCCAACTTTTTTCAAATGTGTTGCTGGCATCAGATTCAAAATTGGCAAACCGTTTCCCAGAAACAATAAAAATTCAAATGTTCAATATTTTTTATAAGCATTACATAAGCATAACATTTAATTTGTCTTTGTGCTATCTTAAAATAAATATGGACTTTCAGTGTTTTGCACATCATCACATTTAGTCTCTGTTTACATTTTACACTACGTACCCAGCCTTTTTGAAAATGGGGGTGTAAAAGTATTAAAGCTACACTGAAACAGAAAGTGAAATAAAACTGTGTTGGAAATCATACTTGAGTAAATCAGGAAAATATACCTGAAATATCAAAAGTAAGTAACTCTTATTACTTCATTATGTTGTTATGACGCAGGCATTAATGTAAAAGCAGGATCTTACTGCTGTGGTTAATTGAGCAAATAAGCTTGGGCAAATTTTTAATTGTAGCTTATTTTAAACTATTGTATAATAGGTTGGTTCTTTGGTTTGTAACAATTCTGAAAACAATCAGAAATACTGACACTGAACCCAAAGTGACACCATCACAATATCCGTTTTGTCCAAACCATAAAATTATTTAAAATATATCAAAATATATGAAAAGAATGGCAGCAAATCTTCACAATTGTGAAGCTGGAGCCATGAAATGATTTATGCCGATTAGCTGCAAATTAATTTTCTTTCAATCAGCTAATTGATTTATGACTATTGATAAGACTGAAAGCTGTACTTTATTCATGAACATACAAGGGCAGCTCCATTTATAACAGAACATATTTTATGAGCTCCTCGTTCATTTTGTATCCACAGGTCTGCACAAACTAAAGCTGTCAGATAAACATAGTGGCACCAAGAGACACAAGCACAGTACATGAGTACATGTATTTAGTTTACAAATAGTTATCATGTGCAAGAAAATACACATATGTATAAATTATGTGGCAGAAAGGTTACCTGACTGAAGTGACTCATTTACTTCCCACACAACGTTCCCCATTATTATGTTTGCGTGTGTGTGTGTGTGTGTTCTCATGCCCTATAGACAAAGGTATCTTGTTGACACTGGGGCTGTTTTGTGTTTAGAAAGATTGTCTTGGACTGTAGAAGAATGAACTCACATCCTTTGCATAACATCTGGAAAGCTCCACTTGAGTTACAGCGCTGACACCCTTCCTCTGCTTGTCCTTAACTTAAACTCTGTCAAACACAAACACCTTTCATGTTTAAGTGCATGGACAGGGCTAAAGATATTTGATGTACGAGCTTTAATTCTCATGCCGCATGTGACGCTTGTACTTCATTTATTTGTGTATTTGGCATGGATTGAGGAGGAACTGCCTTGAAGGTCACTCACTCATTCTTTAATTCAGGGATGCTGACCTGAGGCACGATGAGTGAGAAGGATATGTCGAGTGTCTGGGCCTGTACATTTTCAGTCACAACAATCTAATCTTGTAAAGCGGGACAACAGAATTTGGGTTTTTCCTGACCAAGGATCACAGGAAGTCTAAAACCCCAGAAAAGTTAGGAACAAACTCAGGGACAAAATGTTTCAAACATCTGAAGAAATGTAATGATTAGGTGAGTTAGACAGATAATTTAAGAAAAAGAGTCAAAATCAAGACAAGTTGTATAATCCTCTAGACTATAACTGTCTGGACAGGTTTCATGCTTATGCTTAATCATTTGACTTGACAAATCAGACTTTAAAGTCCAAAAACAGAGCTCCTTTTCAGCCCAAACTCTAAGTTAAAATGCAATTGATGATGTCAGCATTAAAATGATGACACACACACACACACACACAAACCTAGCAACAGGTCTGGATTTCACGTCAGCTTTCTCATCGTGGCTTGTTGAGTCTGAATCACTCTGGTTTCAGGGAAATTGTAGAAAACAAATCCCACTCTTCGTGTTTTTCGACTTAGGTTTCTGATAACGGGCAGAGACGACCTTGGGATCAACCCCCACCCAGATACATCTCCCTGTCTCTTTCTCTCTGAGCTTTCTGTGAAATATCCACCTCCATATTCACTCAAAACACTGAACGCACATCAGTTTTACCTTAACCTTCTCCACGGGACAAACGTCACCTATGCTGACCCAAGATCAGTCTCCAAGGGCAACCAAACAGCTGGGCAGAACTATGTCAGTTGAGGCCTCATGGAGCTGTAGGGGAGGCTTGGTTGCCATGCAACAAGCTTTCTTTCCACCAAACCTCGCAATCCAGTTATATTCAAGAGCGAAGCTCTAATTCTGAGCCTCTCAATGTTATGCAAGCTGTGCCCCATCTGGTTGCACAGAGGCAGGCTGCTCTACTATCTCCCCCAAAACACCCTGAGAGACATGCCTGGGATTCCAGGAAGAGACAATGTTTAGGATCAGAGATTGAAGGTTAGAGCTCTGGATTCAACCAATCAGTCCAAAACTGTAAATGGGCAATGACTTTTAAGTTTGCACATCTTTATTTATCACACATCAGCAGCAATTAATTCATGAATTCTAACGCTATGTTTCAGCTTGCGTACTTCTTTCTATACTACACCTACTATTTTGAGGACATAAATGCATTCATGCTGTCAGTTATGTCAAAATGCACAGTGCTGGTGCACTCGTAATGGACCCTCAATCGTCGCTATTTTGGCTACGTAGCGGAAGGGGAGGTAACAACTGTGCTGTGAAAATGGCAAACTACAATAATATGAATAGCACAATGTACTACAATGTAAGTTTTACATATGTTTGGCTGGCAAATGTTGATAGGAATGGTCCACGCGGTTGCAGTTTGGTAAAGAAGAAGAAGCTGTAAAATTTAGTGACTGTCATTTGTAAGTGCACAATTTGAGACAACAATACCCTGCAGAAATTAGCACACAACGCCAGGGTATACACAGTGTACACAGTGTGCTAGTATCCAAAGTGAGACACTTATAGGTTTAAAGTTCCTCTTTCGGTTCCCGCACAGAGAGGTCAGAGGTCACAGGCTCAGCTAAAGAATGTGGACAGAAAGCCAAGTGGTGTGAGACATATTTTGGTTTTGGTTGAATTAATTCTTGATGAACACTGAACAAGTACCAACCTCAAAGCTGGTGTATTCAAACAGCATAGAGCCAGCACAAACTGTAACTTCTAAGAGTCTCTGCATTGTATATGAGGAAATACATTTTTGCCTTTGAGGACAGCACAAAGAATTGCTGTTTTTCAAGTCGTCCCAGCAGGAGTTCCTGTCAAAGCTTCGAGTGAGACCCCCGTGAGCGACTGTAAAGCTCAGAGGAAGGATGTCTTTAAAGATCTTTAAAGTGAGGCCATACAAACCAGATCCTACACAATGCTTTCCCCTGGAGAGCAATTCAACCCACTACAGCTTTCATGCATGTGCTCTTTTTTCTACGTGTCTATGCTTGTGCAAAACATAAAGGATAGAAAAAATGCCTCGCTGGGTAATAAAAAGTCAGGAAGTTTTGACATTTTCTGCTCTGAATGCGCTAACAGGTCGTCACAGTGTTGGACTTACCCACTCCTCCTCCTGTGACTACTGTGTGATGGGACATGTGATCTGTAATCTGGAGGGGGTGATGGTGATTGGGGAGTGAGGAATGGGGTGATGTTAGAAATCAGTGTGTCTGTGTGTGTGTATGTGTGTGTATGTGTGTGTGCATGTAAGTCTATGCTCAAATGTATGTGTGTCTGTGTTCAGCCAGATGGGAAATAACATACTGTAGATCTCTGTTTGTTCACATCAAGCTTTCTTTGTGCTCAGCCCTCAGAAAGAACTCAGTGACTCTGTAACATGCAGAGCAGTTTATTTTATGGCCACAGCATGAAGAGCGTGAACGGAACTTCTGTGAGGGAAAAACCAACTTCAAGCACTGAATTATTACACAATCAGATCAGCGCAACTGTAAAATGTATGCAGCCTTAATGAAGTTCAAATTGTATATGCATTAAGATGTGACATGTCACTAATATGTTCCTTGAAGCTATTATTTACATCAACATATGTAAGTCAACATATGAAAAGCAAATCAACCTTGCCCCATATTATAATCCATCCATCCATCCATCCATCCATCCATCCATCCATCTGTCCGTCCGTTTTCTGTAACTGCTTATTCTTATCGGAGTCACGGGGGACTGTAACCTATCCCAGCAGGCACTGCAGCGAGAGGCAGGGTACACCTAAGCAGCAACTTCCTTCAGTTCCTTGAACGTCCACTTGAGGCTGGCTACAGAGTCAAAAGTCAGTCTCCATAAGTCCCTGTGTTAAAATGCCCAACTCCACAGCAGAAATAAACATGTTTACAGCCTGGTCTGAACTTTGTTTTCAACTCACCTGTTCAAATGACATTAAGTTATGCAGAATTAACAACGAGGCAGCATTTGATTGACAGGTGGCTGCCGTTACAGATGGCATGTTTGAGCATCCAGCCGTCAGGCTCACTGATGATGCACATCTTTGCCAATATTTAGATTAGCTGGGAGGTGGAAGAAGCAGGACTGCCAACGTGGGAGCAGCCAAAGCCACAGATTATAGCGTCCATTCTATATACTGTCAGTGGGTTCATCACAGGGTACATAGAGACAGTTGTTGTTTGATTCGAAGAATAATTAATATTATTAATGTTATTTACTATTATATATATCATATTATATATATACTCCCTAAACAACAACAAAAGATCTATACCAAATCCACATGATAAACCTCATAACTGATATTACTTTTTTATTGTCTTTATATTCTCTCACATCTATGACTGTCTAATCTGTCTTTTTTACTATATGTCATATTGTACTAATAAAAATATATAGTACATTAAAAAGGAAACTTGTTTTGGGATGTTTGTCACATATAACTGTGTTCTGTGACCCATAAAAGAGCCACACTGTGAGAGTTCAGGAGTGGCTGCAGACATTACAGTCTGAAATTTGACTTTTCTGCAGGAAGAATCATTGTGGCAGACAATACAGCAGACTTCTGATAGCACAAAGAGAGCATGACTTGAGGATAAAGTCTTGTTTTTGGTTTCTGTGCTGTAAGTGTGCACACAGACACGCTGACCTTCTGTTGCAGGTGGTATGGCTGAATGGTGTTGATATTTTAAAGGTCACACTCTGTTTGTCTGCCCTGGTTTCAATGGTTTACAGTTTTTATCAAATGCAGACAGAGGCGGAGAATGAAACATTAACTCCAGATTCATCCCTCGGTGTTCAGTATAGCTGGTGTATGTTCTTTAGATGATTTATTAAACTTCTCATTAGCTGTATAATGTTTAAAAGGAGAGCAACACTTGTGGCCAAATATGCCACACTGCATTATCTACAGTCCTCATCTACAGTAAGTACATCAAAACAGCTGTATATACATTAAGTAAGTGATGTTACGCGTTTGATGTTGCGACTGAGTGCAGACAGTTTGGACTTGGCTTAGGAAACATTAGTTTAAAAAAACAATAGGTCATCAGGAAAGTTGGCCTGATAGACACTTTGAGACGTGCTGGTGGCTGAACATGCACTTCCCCACAATGCACTGGAGAGATAACCACAGCCTCTGATAGGCGGGAGGAAAACGGAAGCTATTAGTCACAGGCCAACCTTTCCCCAACTGGTTTATCAACAGGCCTTTGAGCAGCGGAAACCCAAACAGTAAAAGCACCTCTCAGAAGCATACAGGTAAAATGTATTAAATCACCACAAAGCTTTCTTTTTATAGGTTTACTGAAGCATGCTTGGTCAGTGTATTGTCTCTGCACTCATAGAGAAGTTATGAAGCAGCCCATATCTGCAGTACAGGGCTGTATTTTTTATGCAAATATATAGTCAGAAATCAGAGGTCTATGGGTTTACAGCTGTTTGAATCACCGCCCGTGTGAAACTCACCGGGAAAGAACTTTCCTGGGATGCACAGCTGCATGTTAAACACACAAGCCCCTTCTGTGGCTCAGTTCTTGATGTTAGTATGACTTTTTGTCTTGTCAGGCACTTTTGAGGGGTAAAAAGCAGAAGGGAAAGTGGAACATGTGACTAAAAGTTAAGATCCTGTGTAGTGAAAGAGGAGATAGTATAGGTGGGGATGGAGGTTAAATGGTGAAACATCCAGAGACACAGGGTGACTCATCATTTGGACCTCAGGGTATGTAGACAAAGTGCTTGGTTGCTCTTGAGGGAGCTGAAGCTGCAGAAAGAACAACTTAGACTCAACAACTCTACTAACAGCCAAAAATCAAGCAAGTGCAGCCTCACAAGACATAGCCGCCAGCTAATATTACTGACTAGTCCAACAGCAGTTAGCTGGCGTCTGTCTTTCAGCCTTTTATTTCACCAAGCTCTCACCAACCACTAAACATCAGTCCCAGATTTACTCTTGTCTGACGGCTCCAGTTCTGGCACGACATTGGCTCTACTCCCCTGTCAGCATTGCCCCACACCCAAGACTGACACTAGGACTAACACTCTTCCAGTGCTCTGATCTCACAGTCTGGGCAGCCGGCTGTGGGAAAACTAGAAAACATTTTCTCCATAAAATATGATACAGTTTCACTAAAATCAGAATCAGAGTGAAAGCGTTTTATGGTAGGAAAGTAACATAATGTTGCTTTATACCTGCATTGACAAAAATCACCTTATAAAGTTGACAGCGACGGTGTCAGCAAACTCTTTCTTGGCAAACTCTTTTTATAACTTTGTCTGCCATTTGGTGCTGGGAAGACGCACAGGAAAGGGGAAGGACAGGTTTTAAAGGAAAAGGAGTAACAGGACATTTAAACCTCTCACCTCCTTTCCACAATGTGCCAACAGCAGGGGAAAGGTGAGCAAGACGTTGAAGGTGCAGGAAATAAAGAGGATTAGGTGAAGGATGAAGAGACGATGAGGGGCATGATTAGAATTTGCTCGAAGCAGGAGCCGGTGGGAGAGCAGCCGTTCTCTCACTCTCCCCTTGGGTGTTCCTGTCAGAGCTCCAGGGAAGCAGACATAATTCACTTAATTGGTTCTCAGTGTTACACATAAGACAAAGCAACAGAATCTCAGAGGGATTTTTCTCCTCTCTGAGCCAGCTCGGACTTCCCTCTGCTGTCTCAGCAAACGAAGACATTTTTCCCTCTCGGCTCTTTTAGTCGCATATTTTCTGTGGTTGAGCTGCACAAAGCAGCATTTATCATCACAACCTTGTTAATTTGATTAAAAAAATAGTTTGAAAGTACAAGCACAGATCACAGTAAAGCACGCGCTGTGTAAACATTCTTTGATCTCTGCATGAAATCAACTAATTAAATCCAATTTGAGACTGTAAAGAACTACATGAAACATGAAATGCCAAGGTCATAATCTTTGTGAATTAGCCCCGTTGCTCTCATTATCGTGTGTTCCAGCCTGTTGATGGATTTGCGCCATCACATAAACAGTCTTAGTCATTTAAACATAAATCACATGACAGCTTCGCCGACTCTCTAGAAAACAAGGACGCGAGTGACCCCTTTCCCCAAATTCTCTGAATAACTTTGTTCATTTCTTTAACCTGCAACCCAGCAGACACATTCTGACTGGACTAAATCAGAGCGCTGTAACCTCTGTGTGCACTATGAGCTTAAACCAGTGCATGGTTGTGCAAGGCAACATGCCAGTATGAAAGTCTCATGAACATAGACTGAAGCCAAATCTGCAGGAACCTAAATCTTGAGTTCTTTCCTTAACAAGAGTGGAATATTTTCACCTACTGGCCTTTCTGACAAACTTATGTGAATGACAAATTTGAAGATCCAAGAGTCGCTGCTTTTTGGAGAGAATTCCAAATGATTGACTAAGACCTATGATATGCTGTTATCTATGAAGACTAAACTGGTTACATTCCACACAACTGTGGCCCACTGTAAACAGACAGCACTGATAAAAGGCAAATGCCACAATGAGAAGATTTCATGTGTGCCAGTTGCTGTCATGCACCTCAAGACATTATAGCCAAAATAGATCTTTCCTAAGAGAACTCTTTTTCTTTCTGTGAAGTTTTCATGTTTCAAAGAAGCGGGACGGTGATTTAAGACTTTTAACATTAAAACATTTAACCTGCCAATAGAAATCATTTGATATTTTGGGAAACATGCTTTGAGAGGCAAAGGATCATTACCACTTATGTTTGTCCATTAAATATAAGGCTACACCCAGAAGCCAGTTAGCTAAGTTAGGCTTAGTTTAGCATAAAGCTAGCAGCCAAAATCTGCCTACCAGCACCTCTAAATCCAGTGACTTCCTGGTGTTTTGTCTTTACAGTGTTGCCAGGCAACCAGTGGAGCATTTTCCATGTGCTTCCAGTCTTTATGCTAAGCTAAGCATTCACTGCACAGACATGAGAGCAGTATGATCTCAGATTTAACACTCTGCAAGAACATTTTTAAAATGATTCTTTTAGCAGAAGTTATTTGATTGATGCCCATTACAGTAACAAAGGGCATGTCAGCTAACCTCCTTAACAGATAAGGATAACATCATCTACTGTGACCCTTTAAAAATCATATCAGTTTTTTATTCAAAAAGTGGCTTTCTGGGTAATTATTTAGTGACCTTATCTCCTCAGTGTATGTCTAGGGGCATGGTACACATACAAACGTTCACATAAGAACTGTATGAACTGTGCGAGCGTCACTCGTGTCACTCAGCCTCCTGTCTGTCTCGCACTCAGTGGTGTGTGCAGACTTTCCGAGAAGCATAAATTCAATTAACTGAAGGGTCTGTCTTTCATGCAAACGGCGTGTGCAAGCATTAGCAAAGCAATTAGGCTGCAGCCATGGTAGAAAGAAACATTTTCCTTAAGACATTAAGGAAAAATGAAGCATGCAAATGCCCCATCACGATGCCGCTACAGATGAAAGAACGGAGAGGGTGTTGTGCGCCATTAGTGTGCTTTTCCAGTAAACTTGAACCCACCAGAAGAGCATGTGCTTTGCATGCTCGAGTGCCCCTCTGTGTGACTCACTGTACTATTAACCCTCTGGGGTACATTCAATAACGCTATCAATTGCTTTTGCAATCATGGACAGGGTGATCGCTTGGACCCTAGAGGGTTAATCTGTCTTGACTCTAAAGAGTAAAGTTAGATTAGATCAGTTATGATTTAAGCCAATAAGGTACAGACTGTGAAGTCTATATTTGCTAAAGATACCCTTATCTCCCGCTGATTTGGAATATAATATTTGACAACTATTGCTCTTTTTTGAAATTCTAGCAAATGTGTAATTTACTACATTGCAACAATGGTCAGCACATACTTATTTAAAGGGTTTTCTTCCATTTCTGCCATATTCTGTAAGCGAGGCACCTGATTCTAACATGCTGGACCTTTAAGGCTGTAAGTCCAATGGTCCAATCAGACAATGCTGAAACTATCACTGCAGATGGATAAGATTTACTGTTGTGTGTCAAATAGTTCACTGGAGTAAAAGAAGAAAAAAAAAGTAATCAATCTCACAAAATAAAAAGAATGATGTGAATGACTAGAGTGCAGACCTTCACACATCTGGCTAATGCATTAACACCATTAGTACAGTAACCAGCTCACCCAAACATCCACTAACCCCCGTCCCAGACACACAAGCGCACACACATCTCCACAGCATTAATCCCACCAGGTTGCTGGGTTCTATGGGGGTCAGCGTTTGCCGGACGCAGCTTTTATTTGGGCCTGATTACTTTTGGGCACAGTCATCGTATGGCCTCTGTCGACAGGGATAACGCTCATTGGGGTCGGATTGGCATCCGCCTCACTGGCTCCATTCACTGGGCCAGGCACAATCATTTAGAACTGGCAGACCTAACACCTAACCCACAGAGCCGGGCCAGCCCAGTCAGCAAATACAACCCCTGACCCATCCGCCCTCTACCCCCACCTCTTTAGTAATCAGAGAGGAGGGGGTGTAAAATGAGAGAAAGGGTGAGACAAAGAAAGAGACAGGGAGAAGTAAAAGCAGAGGTGGGATGGAGGAATGTGTGAGTATGTGTGTGCAAAGCATAACATGTCAGCAGCTGACTAGAGCAGGTCTTTTGAATGAAAACCATTTCTGCAGCAGCTTTTACAGCTAGAGTTTGTTTTCACTGATTTGTAACTGAGGTCGGTTGTTTGGGATCCTTGATGTTAGACATCAGAACTCTCACCCCTGGGAAGCACATCTAAATGGTCTGCATAAAACTGCATGTGCATATGCATTAACAATATATTATGGACCTGACTTAATAAAAAAATGCAACTAGAAAATGTTCCTCATCTGCATACATGTTATTACACCATCGTATAACATATATGCATCATTCCTAGAAATAATAAAGGTGACTCTGATAGTATGTGTGGTATGGTATGTATCAGCTGGCCTCTGCTGCTCTCTTGTGGTTGAGGAAAGGTTGTGTTCATGGAGTTACAGTATGTCAAGAGGAAGGACATTTATGCTGCTTTATGCTGCAGGATATTTATATTTCCACCCTTGTTTGACATAGAAATGTAAATACACAGTCATTAACTTCAGTTTAAAGAAGAAAGTTACTTACTTACAAGTTCCCCAAAGGCTTCACTAAAACGTGTTATACATTAAGTTCCCTTGCCTAAAAGAATCAAAACATGCTGAATCCCCTTCATTTTTATACATATTTAACGAATACAACTCATCACAAAAGGGAACATTTGGTAATGAGAATCTTTGTTTGTTTAGTCAAGTAAATGTTAGATAAAGTAGACGCTGCTGAACCTGTTCAATTCTTTCATTATACACTGATACAGTGATGTCACAAAAAAACATTTCAAGGTGAAATTAAATTACAGCCAATCTGATAGAAGACATGCTGGTAAAGCTGAAATGATATATTTTGGATTAAGAAGCTAATAAAAACGTTATTTCTTTAAAATAAAATAGAACTATAAGAAATATATTAAATGATTTTATTTATGTATTGATTGATTTACTTAAATGTCAATAAGCTGCCATGAGAGGTGAGTTTGCGCCTGATGATGGGGCTGCTCCGAAACATGAAAAATACACAGGATGTTCCTTTAAATGGCTCATACCATTAATGACAGCGGGGGGGACTGGTATTACCTATTTCGACAGCATGATAGTATTTAACCGATATCTGCTGCTCATATATGGGATAGATGTTATAATTCTTAATAAAATGTTATCTTTATGTGCATTAATGAAAAACTATACAATGACACCAGACTGGTGAGTAACGTCTAACGCCGAGAGGTCCCGGAAATCCCTGTATTTACAAACACACTTAGCTTAGCTTAGCGCTGTCTAACCTGCTGAGGGCTAATGAGCGGAGCGGAGGAGACGTTCAAGACGTTTAAAGAGATTTTCACGTCAAATTAGGCAAAACTGTGAAGACATGGTGGCGACTACGACGAGTGACAACCGCCATGACGGCCCTGAAAGTGACGCAAAGCCGCCTCAGTCCGCCGCAACAACGGAATACTGCGCAAAGTTGCAGCAGTGGATGTGGCAGTATTACTGGGGGTATGCCAACTGGCAGAGCTGCCTGGCTCTGTCAGCCTTCCCACCGCCGTGCACTTTCTCTCCGCCGGGGACAAGCGCTCAAACACCGGGCACACCTGCCTCGACCTCCGGCATCGGTCAGCAGGCTTTCGATACGGGGCACTGGTACAGCTACCCTTATCCCCTCAGTTTCCCAGCATCCTCACCGCATCCGGGTGGTGGCCAGACCGAACAGAGCTCAGCAGCGACCGCGACCCCAGCGACTGATGCCCGGCCAGCTCAGGAGCAGAATGGGAATCCACCACAGGCAGGTGTGGATCACTTTAAGTGGACAGTGGCCTGTGTTTGCCTTCAGTACTGTGTGGGCTTTACATGAGTGTGGTGGGAAGCAGGCTTAAGTAAATTTCCCTGTGGAAACAAGCTTATATGCTTAACTTGCTGTGTGCTCTGTTGACCTCTGGCAAGTTTGAGCAGACTGCAGCTCCTCAGTGATCACATGAGTTTGTGTATTAGACAGGCTAATGCAGAAATGTGTGAAATTCTCAGTATGCTTGCCTTTCATATGCCTCATGTAGGACGGGAGTACACCATCCCCTCTCCTCTCCAGAGGTTCCTGGCTGAGATAGTGGACTTCTTCATCCTGTTTTGCGTGAAGGCCACCATCGTGCTGTGGATCATGCATCTGAGTGGTATGAAGTGAGTGAAACCATCAGACAATGCTCAACAAATGTGGACATTAAATGAACCATGCACAAACACCTCTCAGCAGTTTTCAGCCGTGCAGAGGTGTAGCTGTGAGTCAGTTATGCAAACCACATTTGCACAACCAAAGAGTTTGCATCATTGCCTTTCAATGCCGAGCTGTTTACGCGTGCCCCCAGATCCATCCTCACACAGGCATACGCTCTCCTTTTTAAAGGGACATTGCCAAATTTATCACCCACTTCATTGTGGAGGAGATCGATGAGAACACGTCCATGGAGGATCTCCAGAAGATGATGGCCGTAGCTCTGGTCTACAGGGTGCTAGTGTGCGTTTATGAGGTGAGTCATATTTCAGCTCTTCTAGATGTAATATGCAGTATAAAAGTCATGTCACTTTTATTGTCTTGGCATGGTTGGCCATTTTTAGCTGATTAGAAGTCAGCCTTCTAACCAGTAACAGTGTTTGTATTCTTAATGAAGATAGCAATATCGTTACATCTTCAGGGAGGGAGGCTGATTGCTGAAAGACTTGAGTCTTCATAGAAAATCCAGTTAGAATATACAACACTCCCTCTCTTGTCCTGTCATATTTGTGCCTCATTGCCGCATGCCCTTGTCTAATGAGAACAGTCAGAGTTCCACTACAACACAACAGGATTTCCCACAGAGGACAGTGATGCAACGTTGCATTCACAGTTGCCTGAGATGAAGTCATGTAGCACGTCTCTTGTTCGACTTGTGCATCAGTGACATGTTTTCCCAGGTGGGAAGCAGCACTGGGACATTCAGGCTCCTCCGCTCAGCCTAATGCCATCTGGCATATTTCCTTCCTTCAAAGTGTTTGACCTTGTGTGAGCGAGTTCAGTTAAACAGTGAACCATAAAACAGTGCAGTATCATTAACAAGTTCTGCCCTCACCACAGGGTTATTAACAATGTGCATCTCATGCTAAGCGCTGCATTCACTCAACAGCTGTGTACGTTTTGTCCTTCTTGTCCAATCAGACAATCTGTATTTGGGGTGCTGGTGGTGCCACACCAGGGAAGTTCCTGCTTGGCCTGCGGGTGGTGACGTGTGACACGTCCACTCTGGTCCGACCCAACCGGGTCCTTGTAGTCCCAGCGTCTAATGTTTCCCTCTCTGCGTGAGTGATAACACACTGACTTTTTTGATTGAGAGGACAAAACAAAGCATTCATTTTAATGACATATGAATGCACTGTACCTACAAATAATGGTTTGATTGTCCATGTTGGACTCGTCTGCGTGTCTAACCTCTTATTTTGTCCTCACTTCCACAGCTCGACAGTGCGGGCACTTAATAAGAACTTCTCCATCGCCTTCCTCTTTCCCGTCTTCATCACTCTCCTCTTCTTCCAGCACAACAGAACTGTGTATGACATTGTGGCAGGGACTATTGTCGTACAGCGCAGAGGGGCCAGATAGCCTCTCCTCCAGCGAGCGGACTCTACTGAACAAACATTTAAAAAATCTCCCATCTCTTCACTGGATCAAAACAGGACTCTAACTGCACTTTAGAATTGGATGCATATAGGCGGATGCCTGGTAAGTGGGAGTCAGAAGAATCCAGCTTTACATCTTTTGATGTTTTTTTTTAACCACTGATTCAACAAATAAGCTGTCAGGAATTAAGTATTGTGATTTTTAATAGTCACAAAATATGTTGGGTGCTGTCCCATGTTGCCGCTGTATCCTGAGAGTTTCCCCTCATATGATGTAAATCTTAATTTGTGTGCTCTGTCATAATAATCTGTATATTTATTTTTACTTTTAAAGGTCCTATGATATACATGTTTAATAACATGTATCTTTGGTGACTTTGGTGGCTGTGCCAGAAAATACCCCCCAAAGACCAATTTGACTCACTCATAAGAGTTCTACATGTAGAAGCTTTGAAGCAGGAGTAAAAATGATTAGCTTCTAGACTTTGCAACATTTTTATATGAGAATTGTTCTTTTTCTTCAAGGTAAAAATGGTGAATCAGACCTCTTTCACAGCAGCCATTTTGACATGAGAGAGCAGGTAAACACAGGTTTTACCAACGATAATAATTCAGAGTCAGGGTGCTGCTGTGGTGCATGCTGTGCTCACTGCAAAGTCTCTGCTGCACGAAATGGAACTGAACCTTAATTAGTGTCATCGGTAACACCTGTGTTGACCAAGTCAAAATGGCTGCTGTGAAAATGGTCTGTGATTTATCCTGTTACATTGTGTCAATAAATAATACAGCATAAGACATCAGAGGCTCCTGAACACTTTCTGTCTTCCTGACCTCACCATTGACCTTTGGCTTCAGCAATTTCTCCACAACACTGGTGTCATGCCAAAACCGGAGCTGGGCAAGCAGGCAATGTAACTCAGTAGCTAACATAATGTCAGACATTTATCTGAAGCACTCAGAATAATTGCAGGCTTAACTGTATCCATTCTTTGTGCCCAGGGATATTCTAATGGAAGTATTGTTTTACCATCTTTCCATCATTGTGACATGTAACAAGAACTTTTCTTTCTTGTGTACGAGGTGAATTCCCTGCTCATATTTTTTTGTCTTCAGACTTTGATTTCTTGTGACTCAGGGCAACTGTTTTGCATCAAAGAACAACTGATTGTCTGAACCGCATTACTGAATGCCACTGCTCATGTCAGATGTTTAATTATGCACATTGTAAAACTCTTCTGGTATTAAAGGTTCTAAATGATTTATTCATATAATAGTGGTGGTTTGACAGTCCACTTTGGAGCTTACTTAAATCCACAGTGTAGCCACACCCAAACAACACAGTCAGTTTGGTTTGGTTTGATGAAGACAGAAAAACGACACTGAAATGATTTATTAATTAAAAACAAGGTCAAATATTTTCATAATCATCTTCAACTCATTCTTCACAAATTACAAATGAATGTTATGTCATACTGGTACACGTCTTATGCGAAATGTTAAAGCTGCAATCATATTTGATTCATGCTCACAAACATAACATTTGAAAGAAAAGAAAAACAATGCATGATTTTAAAATTCAGGCACAGTGTTACCTAAATGAAACAACTAGCTAGCTGCTGAGCTAGCATTTACAAAATGGCTCTTATTCCTGCAGAGGAGCTGGCTATTATAAAGTGAGTATTAAATATAATATTCCATATAAGCTTCTTTTAGATTCACATTTAATGAGTTGTGTAAATGAAATTTTAATTGGTGTCCTCGATTGGTCCAAAGAGTGTGCTGCATCATTAAGGAGGGGACATGTTTCTTAACACTCTTGTTCTTAAGGGGTGAGCAAAGCCCCACAGCTGCACACAGTGGAACATGCAAAGTATTTGAATTTGATCACAGTGCATGCAACATAAAAGCAGGTGTGCGGGAAAGGCATATGTATGGGACCTGACTCCATATAGATCATCCTGGTCACAGCTGCAAGCTGCCTCTAATGGCATATGATATTTTTTCTAAGGGGAGCATGAATTAGCTTCATTAATCCATTGAGTGATATCAGTTGTCGTTCGCTGATCGTGATCGTTGTGATTCCACTTAGTGGTGATACAGCTTTTGGCAGCTGTAAGCTCACAAAACCTTTTTTATCCTTTGAGAGGGATGCCTCAGATCAGTCAAGTCCTCCCGCATTATGATCTCAGATGTTAAAGAAATATCACTGTCTAAGCTTAGACCATACGTGTGTACGAGTGTGCCCTCTCCTGGTTTACACTGGGGGCAGAGAGGGGATAGATCTGTCTGAATGTGGCTCAGTCTCTCAGGTGTAAAGCTTTTTTAAGGCAAGGCATACTTTTTTTTTTTAACTTTTTAAAGTTTAGACTCTTTTAGTAAAAGAGGTGATTTAGCAAAAAAGTGAACAGATCTTCAGAGTACATTAAAAAATATATTTTCTCCGTCTCATGCTTGAGTATGTAGATGATAGAGCTACTGTGCTATAGGAATACAGGATTAAAGGGATTAGCTTTTACTCAGAGCTGTAAAGGACATTACACGCTCTGGTACAACAGACACGTGGCATGCACCTTAATGTCAAAATATTTGGCTGTTTTTAAACAGACCAACTTCTAATTAAGAACCGACAAAGGTCATCCAACTATCAGGTCTTTATGCGGGAAGTTACATCTTTAAACATGAGTTGCTACAACTCTTTATGCCACATGGGGGCAACATTAGACAATACAGATCAATACATATTGTGGCCCAGATACAATAGATTGTTATAACAGGATGACAGAATCATTTTCAAATATGTATAGCCTAATAAATAAATAACCTTATATAATTGACAAAAACTACATGCTGACTTGCCAAAAAAATCTATTTCTGCACCACCTGCCTTCCTGTCTTTCCACCTGTCTGTTTGTCACTTCACAGCCTCCTATCTCTAGTGGCTTGTCAGGTATATATCTCACCCGTGAACCTTGAGCAGATAATGATGTGAACACACTGTATACACACATTGCTGACAGACTTCCCTTTTTAATCCCCAGACAGCATTGCTTTCCTCTGTGACATCTCCAGCCACCGCTGGATTGCTGACATCCGCAAACTCAGTACTGGAGCGAAAAATACCAGTGCATGAGAAGTTAGATCACACATAATGTAAGGTAATTTACTTGGATAAACAGTGATGCAGTGTCAATCATTTGCTTTATTAATTACATGCCTCTGAGGGATTGTGGTGTTCCGCCTTACAGTCCTTACAAAGGAAGCATATGATTGTGTTTGCACTTTTGGACATTTTACATGCATCAGTCAATTCCGGTTGAAGCTGAAGCATCTTTGGTGCACATACTTTTCCCCCCTCAGAGCCACGCCCATTCTAAAAAAGAAGTACAGAAACTCTCATGTGAAATACCCAAAACTGTTGTAACTTCAGCAGGAAATTGTGTGTTCATAGAGTATTCCATCACTTATCGCAGCAAGCGGATTGAAAAACACTTTAAGGAGTTTTGTTACTGTGCACATGGTAGTATTCATGATGAAGTCATGGGACTTTCTGAGTCAAGTGTTTATATTTCAAGATTTATAGTCATTCAGATAAAAGGATAATACCCGGGATTCCCTACAAGTCAGTCATACCTGAGCAAGCCTTTAGGATGAGGCCACATGTCTGCAAGAAGTCTACAACAGCAGCCCAAGCTTGATGTAGAATTAAAGTAACACTGGTAATTTTGTAATGAAGTGCCCCCAGTTTCAGAGTGCAATACCGCACTACCAATACCAGCTAAACATCAAGCAGGTGCAACAACACAAAACATAGCAGCCAGCTAATATTACTTACCAGTCCAACAGCAAGAAGCACAGCTTGGCATCTATCTCTCACCAAGCTCTCACCATCAACTAAAAGTCAGTCCCAGATCCTTTTGTCTTGTTAACTTCCTCCTTCAATGTCACCTTTGGTCTTTACGCCTCTGACATTATGTTAGCTACTGAGTTACATTGCCTGCTTGCCCAGCTCCGGTTTTGGCATGACACCAGTGTTGTGGAGAAATTGCTGAAGCCAAAGGTCAATGGTGAGGTCAGGAAGACAGAAAGTGTTCAGGAGCCTCTGATGTCTTATGCTGTATTATTTATTGACACTTGGCCAAGGAGAATTAGAGACATTCTCATAAAGCATCAGAAGTGCCTGAGTCGGTCTCACATTCTGCCCAACTCATGCTGGTGGACAGACTTTAAACCCCAAGATAACATCACAAACACTAACGCCCCGAATTAGGTAGAAGAGAATGCTTTTACCAAGGATGGTGTCTTTGTCAACATGATTAAGTCTGGAGACACAGATGTCTGTTTACGCAGATTGGAATGTCAGTGGCAAGCTGTCTATTATGTCTAAGCATGCAGCACCAGAGTCCTTCGACCCTGGCCACCACACTGTTGAGATAGACTGCACCTACTGTTGCCAGTCAAAGCCAAACAATTAATGCTGCAAAGGACCTCCAGGCCCACACACATGACTTTGTGTAACCTTGTGTAATGTGTCTGTATGTTTGTGCTTTTATTATGTTCCATTTAAAAGTATGTGTTGCTCAGAACACTACAAGAATAGAAGATTCCATAACAACCAGATCTGCTACTCATCAACATTCCCCCACGCTCCGGGCCTGAAAATGTCCTCTTCCCGAAGGTCCATGACACCTGTGGGACAACTTCCCAGTATGCTGAGCTCAGGGACTGGACAAACTGAGCTAACATTAACTAACAGCATCTATATTTCACAGTTTAGAAAACTCTGTAAATCACTGAGAGTTGAGGGAAAATATGACACAGTTTCACCAAAATCAGTGAAATAGTTGTGTGGTGTGTGACTTGGGCGGTATTCAGACCAAATCTGATGCTGGCTGATGGCAGTGCAGGCCAAAGGGAGTGCCAGAAAATATTGCTGCAAAACAGTGACACCAAGGAATTTCCTTAGGGCTTTGTCCAATGGTTCTAGAGAGAGAGAGAGAGAGAGAGAGAGAGAGAGAGAGAGAGAGGGAGTGAGCAACTGTTGAGCGACACAGACAGTGAATGAGCGTGCACAGGTATCGAGAAAGCTGGTTAACCTGCCAAATATTTAAATATGAAATAATATTTTCTGATTGTTTTAAAGTAGTTATATTCAGCACAAATAAACACACACCCTCTCATTCCACAGACCCTGCGCCTATTTGCTGCAATGCCTGATTTGGTTTGAATATAGCGTTACTGTCATAAAGCGTTATGCACTGTCCCTGGAGGTCATCATACCCAGAGCACAAAGTTATTATATTTATTTTACTGAATAAACTGTTATGCAATGCTGCTTTAAAGCAAAATTTACCTTCATGCCATCATGGTACTGACTTCTTTTACGCACCAAGAAGTGTTCTTTTGGTCTTTAATTAAAGGTATAATACAATTAACTGGGTTAGTCACATGCTATTCAGAGAGAATTTATTTAGGTAACATGAACTAATGCATAACTTTTATCTCCAGTGCCAAAGTGCTGTGGAGTTGAATTTTTATGAACCATGTTCATGTAAGATTAGCCAGGGGCATATTTTGTCTTACGGTCCCAGTAGGACGGCACAATGGTTGTTCGGCTCTCCACAGAATGGTACTGTAGGTTTTTAAATAGCAACCATTAATCCTTATGAATTAGTAATTATCACCTGTCTCTTGCCAACTTTCTCACTCCAACATGAACACACATGAAGCAAAAGACACAAATCAAATTATTTGAGAATTCTTTACTTGCCCTGGTGTTTAAATTTCATACCCATGAGCTGTTCATGCATCATGTGTACCTTGTTGCATTCATCTGAAGTTCCTCTCACATCTCCCCTTTTTCTACTTCCTTCCAAACACCAGCCTCTAGGGATCAGTAGATCATCTCGGAGCTTACACCTCCACCCACATGTGTGGTCTAATGGCAACGAGGAGTGGTATAATATATGTAAATGCAGTGTCTGAATTATAAATGTGTAACATCTTCCATAAATTTTGAGCTTGTAGAGCTTAGATCTGAGTTTTAAAAAAGTACTTAACTCCTTAGATGGCTTTGAGGCAGTCTGAAAATGAGCTTTCTTTTGTATTATCTCGCAGAAAAGACTATCCAAACATTTTGTCAGCCATTGTGCATGATTTAAAAAGTTCATCACAGCATTTTGTCCTTCAGTAGCAAGTTTTTGTGCTGAGAGTCATGAGTTGTTCTCTGTGCCAGGGAACTGAGAGAGGCTTAGCAATAATTACCCCTCAAGTGGCTCTAATACAAATTTCACAGGGAGACAGAGTGGAGAGAGAAACCAACAGAAAGTGTGAGACACAGAAAGGGATTAACAGAGAGACAAAAGCCCAAGAGGAAGGAAAGGATTGGAAAAGAGGGTTCAAAATGGGAAGAGAAGTGGAGAGGGGGGAAAAGAGGGAGGAAGAATGAGAGGGAGTGAGTGTGAGAGGCTGAGGGACACCATGCTTGAAAATTCTCTCTGATCTTTGAGCCGTGGGACCAGAGGCGATGGAATACCCCGCAGAACTCTATTAAAATTCATCCAGCCTCACTAAAGCTTGCAGTTATTATCCAAGAGATGCCCTGCACAGCTCAGCTTTCTCTGTTTGTACTCTGTCACGTATACACAAGCACATGGACACAAAAGATGCATGCACACCAATCCAAACACACACACACACACATAACTAAAGTTGTTTTCACTGACAGACAAAGAGAGAAACTTGAGGACAATGCTTTTGCACTTAAACAGTATACATGTAATATAAAAGTTTGGCAAGGACGACTGCATCAGAAGCTTCAAGGGGTTTCATTGGTTGTTAGCAAACATCTTTAGCCAACTGACACTCTAAGTCCTGATGGTTTAATCTGACTCATTAGCTGCTAAAATGTTTATCTGCTACTCAGTGATTGTGTGTTAAGCAGAGCAAATAGTTGCCTAGGTCTGGAATTTATGTTGATGTGAGCACGTGAGCGTGAAGTAAAGTCTGCAGACACCAAAACAATGAGCTGAAAGACCCCTAAAGTAAAGCGCCTGTGTCTAAACAAACATCTGACTTATTAGCAGTATAAATGTTTGTTGTAAGTGTATTAGGGTGGCACGGAGGTGCAGTGGTTAGTCACCTCGCAGCAAGAAGGTTCCTTCAACCTCATCTGGGGCCTTTTTGTCTGAAGTTTTCCAGCTTCCTCCCACAGTCCAAAGACATGCACTTAACAGGTGAATTGTTGACTCTAAATTGTCCGTAGGTGTCAAAGTCGGTGTGAGTGGGTGTTTGTCTCTATGTGTCCTGCGACGAACTTTTGACTTGTCCATGATGTAAGTTACAGGTTACAGATACAGTATGTAAGTCTATTAAAAGCTGGATTTATTTATTTAATGCTCCTTCACTGACGGCATCTTTACTGACTACATTCCTCAAACTACCAGGGAGTGTGCTTAAGAACAATTCAGTATATTTGTCCCGTGGGCTCAATAGAAAGTATGTGACGCTGGAAACTGTCACCTCACAGCAAGAAGGTTCCTGGCCTAAATTCCCCCAGCCGGCTTAAGCCCTTCTCTGTGGAGTTTGTGTGTTCTTTCTGTGTTCTCTCCGGGTAGTCCAGCTTCCTCCCACAATCCAAACATGCTGGTTACTTGGTGACTCTAAAATGCCCATATGTGTGTGTCTTTGTGACTTGTCAAAGGCGTACCCTCGCCCAAAGTCTGGGATAGACTCCAGAGCCCCCTGATAAAGATAAGCCGTTATGGAAGATGGATGGACATGTCAGTAATAACTTGAAGCACTTCTATCTTGTGCCTGATTTGTTTTTGACTAAAGTAAACTGAGCAAAGTTAATACACTCACTCACACACACACACACACACACACACACACACAGGTGACTAACCTTTTACAACTCAGTCACACCTGGACTTTCCATCTGACTCAATACATTGATATTTCATGGGGATTTTTATAGAGGGACACTCCCACCCTCAGATATGTGCATGGCTAAACAGCCTTAGTGGAGCAGGCCAACAGGTCTTTGTGCTCGGACCAGTAGTTTTTGCATGTCTTATGTGTGGTTTGAAGCTGTTGTACAACTACATACTCATTGGCAAACATGCTGAATCATGAGATAGAATGAGGAAGGGATGCATCTGGAGAGCAGGTTTTTAAAGTGCATCTGGAGATACTATCCCTTCCTCATTCTCCTATAATTATGTGTATGTATGTTCACATAAGGGAAGAAGATTTGTGCAAAAATTGAGCAATAGTTGAGTGTGAGTAAACAGACGAGAGGAGGATGGATCTAGGGAAGTTAACAGAGCAAATATAATAGAGGTTATATGAGCATGAGCAAATAGGACCCAAGTGTAACCTCCCTTGTGAAGTGAATATCAGATTACATTCCATTAACAGGCAGTTGTGTCTGTGTTTAGACAAACTCAGACGATCTCTGTATTACCCAGCAGAGGGAGTTCCCTTTGAATTTACTGTCTGTCTGCTCCGCTCCCCGGAGCAGGCCGTTCATTGGTTCTCAAAAGCCCCAGTGTCGGTGGCAGCTCAGCCAATCGACGTGCTTCTGGGCCACAAACATCTGAAGTAGTAATAATGTGGAATGTGCTGGCTCGGCATGAGCTGTCAACTAGAGCATGTAGTACTATACTATATGCGGATAGAGGGAGGAGATGAGTAGAGCGGAGGAGGAAGTGGTAAGCACTCAATGACAGAGCAGTAGACTTATTGTGCAGTGTGTTAATGTGTGCGTGTGTGTACAAAGCAGTACTGTCAGCTGTTCTACATTGCTTAACATCCGTAAATTCGCCCCACCCTCTGTGCCTCTCCCTCTTGGGAATTCACACACAAAACACACTTTCCTACATGTACATTCTTGTACAACCTCTGCCCACACACTCTTACAGTATATATATATACATGGACAGAGTTAGATTGGATATACATAAAAGGAGTGATCCAGTTTTAAAACGTGCTGCAGATAGGAGGAGCACAAATGTCTTGATGAAGGAGTTCAAGTTCAGGTTTGCAGTGTGTGAGCATACTGAACATACCGAGGCTTGAATTTAATCCCTCAGCATTTGTGCATTTGTGCCCTGTGTGAGGCCATGTTGATACACAGCAGCAGGTTACATACTTGACAGAAGAGTTTCAGGCTCACCCAGCAATGACCCAGGATTAGTGCCTCTTCGGTGGGGGGGGGGGGGGGGGGGGGCTCAGCAGAACCACCACCACCTCCAGGTTCCCCCTCGTGGAGGTATGTACTGTATGCCAGTGAGTCCCGCAGACTCACAGATCTAAAATAATCCTTGAGTGGCTGCTGCTGGTGTAGGAGTGCTGCATGTCCATATGTGTATGTCTGCAGAGAGATGGCATTTACACATGTGATTGTGTTTGAGTGGTTTGAAGTGGGTGGGAGGAGAGTCAGGACACAGAGGAGAACCAGAGCAATGAATCTGAGTGATCACAGATATTGGGTTTTATTCTGTCATAAAATAAATACATGTATGTTCACAAAATTCCTCCTCATATATTATATGAAAATAATGTGCAGTAATAAGATCTGTGTGTGGGTGTGTGTGGGTGTGTGTGAGTGTTGGTGGGGGGTCTCTGAGAAATCCCATCGCAGATGGCAGAGTAACAATCTGATGGGTCATAATCTGGCCTGCTGACTGACAACATGTGTTATTGGAGGGTCAGCTACTGGAGGTCTGCTATTAATAGAATGGAAAGTGACACACACTCACAAACACAGGCAGCCACATGCAGACATAAACACATGTGCACATGCTGCACGTCGGTGCACACCATCCAACGTTCAGCTTCACGGGATAATCCTTCAGCATGCAATGAAACACCATTCAACTTTGTTTTATTGATTTAAATAATAACAGAAGTCATCTAATGACTTTTTAATATTATTTACAGAAACTCAACAATTCCACCATGAGCATGCACTTGGCGACAGTGGCGAGAGAAAACTTCCTTATAACAGGCAGAAACCTGGAGCAGAACCAAGCTCATGGCGGGCGGCCATCTGCTACTACCAGTTGAGTTAACAGGGGGAGAGGGAGAAAGGATAGATAGATAGATAGATAGATAGATAGATAGATAGATAGATAGATAGATAGATAGATAGATAGATAGATAGATAGATAGATAGATAGATAGATAGATAGATAGATAGATAGATAGATAGATAGATAATGTGTATCTGCTAATAGAAGGCAGCATGTGGGAATATTTCCATCTAAATCAACTCTGCTCTTTATCACTGTTGGCTGATTTGATCAACTTTACCTTATTTCCTATCCAATTCCCACTAGGCACCTATTTCTTACCTCTGCTGAGCAAATGTTTTAACAATTGTCATTATATTCTGCAATTTCCTGTTTTTGCCCTTTGCACAGCAGTCCATCCTTTCCCACACGCTGCAGTAATTTCCTTCAGTTTGACTCAGTAATGACGGTGTCCCGGCTTCTTCTCACACATCATTCATTTCAGGACTTTTTCTTTTTTTTTTTAAAATTGTGGAATAATGTGATGTTATAATACACAGTAGAGCAAAGACTAACAGCACAAACTAAGAGGACATGATGAATACAACATGAGTTCAATGAATGCTATGCCTACACTGAGAATTGTGTAGTTGCACCCGCTGCTGTGGTCCTGCCAGATGGCCACTACAAATACTATTCTAATTCTTATTATTCTTATTACTAATAGTTACAATTATGATTTTTATTCCTGTTATTCTTGTTACTATTAGTTATAGTTATCATTATAATTACAACTCATCTGGTTGTGGCAGAGGCAGAGCCCGGGTTCTGTCACCAAGTCCTTGCTTAGGGTGGAATTGTTGCGTCTCTGTAAATAATATTCTAAAGACTACAAAGAGATGACCTGTGTTATGATTTGGTGTAAAAGTGAACTGAAAATTGAAAAAACAAAACAAAAGCTGTGTATGTAGATGGACATGTGAATAATCATCAGGGTAATTAGGGGAAGAGTAAATAGGTTTGAATAGTATATATGTGTAGGTTCAGCCACCAGGGGACCAGGCCCAGGGCACAGATGCTGCAGCGGCGTGACAGGGGAGCGGGAATCCCCCCAATGACCCAATGATCTTTGTTTCCAGTTTATCTTTGTGGATGCTGATGTGCTGGTGGGCAACCCCCAGACATTTAGGAGGGGGTTTACTCAGTGTGTAGGGGTGTGTGTGTGTGTGTCTTGTGGGACAAGGGACATCTTGCATCTTTCACAAAACAGAAAGTAGACTTCTATATCTTCTTGTCTATAACTCGTAATCAGCTGTTGTACACCGAGGATGTTGAATAGTGATGAAATGTATCTTTGTCCAGGATCGGGACATGTGATCCAGCCATGTTTGCACTACTAGAGATATTTATAGTATTCGGAAAGCCTCTCCTTTTCCACTGTAAATGAGTCACATCGTCACAGCATGCACTCAAACACACAGAAGAGGAAACCGTCAGCTGAAATGCATGACTCAAACACGCTGCTCATACTGCTCGGAGAGCCAGTAAGTGTTAGCTTCTGCAAAAGTTGTGGGGTATTTGTAGGACAAAGTATGCCCTATATTTTGTACTTTACATCAAATAAAGCGTGAAACCACTAATTGAAAGCAGCTAATGATCCCCGGTCAGGACTGAGATGTGTTATACAATCCCGGCTAGTATACTTAAAAGAGTCTGCATAATTGAAAATCCAGAGAGCTGGGAAATTAAAGAGGAAGTGATCTATAAATAAAGATTAAAGGTTGTTTGAGAAGAGGAAAGAGAGCAGACGGCAAACACTGCCAAAGAAGCTTACATGAATCATCATTCTCATTGAATCATCTTGAATTTTCTTATATGAAAACTTTATTTGTATCAATATTCATCTGCAAATGTTGTGTGGACCCTCACCATTTATATTTCATTAACGATCAAGCAAGCAAGTTATATGAAATGAAATATATAATAATGGAAACTACATGTTTTTGTCATTCACTGCTGTGTTTATTATGGTTCAGCTTCTCTGTAAAGATGAGCCTCTGGTTAATTGTTACGTTAAAGGCTGCTAATGCCTGCAGTGTTTTACCTTACAGTGGTGCAGTGTTACTTACAGCAGAAGCTGACACAAAGATGTATGTATGTATGAAAATAATTACCATAGGGTAAGGTAGGTGGAGGCTTGTGGGAGTGTTTTGCACTCAAAGAACCGGTAAACGTGCAACATTTACAACCTTGGGACACGATTACCACGACCAAGAGTAAGTGGAAACATTGTCCCACATTTACTTTACGTCCACACTCCCCCATGCACAGATGACACATAAGCACACATAATCAGGTGCAAACATGATGGTTCACTGTCATCCAGCATAAACAAACAACGAGAAACACACTCAGCAACTTCACACTGAGACTCTCCCTCACTGAGGTAGCTATTCTCCGCGTATGACAGCGACTACACATGCAGAGAGAGACACACACAACGCTAAAGATTAATTGATGGTGTTGCTGAGTTTGTACAAGCACAATGTTATCAGGCCTCTTGTGGCCAGGCGTCTGGGGAAGCAGGGTGTTGATGAGACAGTGGCTTTATTGATTCGAGATTTTTAAGAGGCCTTTGAAATCGAGCGTCTAGACAATCCAGCCTGGCGGATGCTCATGTCCAATTGCACTTGATGAACGCAGCAGTCAGATAACTTTGGTGGCAGAATGAAAGAGTGAGGGAGTGTTTTCATTTTTTACAAGTTTACATCGCAAGTCAGGCATTCGCATTACACTGTTACAAGAACACTGTCAAGCCTGGCTATTGAATTAGACTACCATTACAAGGTTGTTGTTCACTTGAATGCATTGAACTGAATGCGTTTATATAGCTGTTGAGGTGGAAGTGTGGAAGCACTTTAAAAGCCTGCACTGACTGCAGTCAAATGACAGCATAACTGGAAAGAAATGATGAGAGAAATAATATGAATTATGCAGAAAAACACTGTCCTTTATAGGGATATTTTGAAAAACATCCTCATTCACTTTCTTGCTGATTAGAAGAGTGGATCAATACCATCCTCATGCTTTTATGGTAAGTATGTAACTAAAGCCAGTTGACTTAGCTTAGCATAAAGACTGGAAACAAAGGGAAACAGCTAGCCTGCTCTGTCTGAAGGTTAACAAAATCCAGCTCTAAAGCTCACTAATGAACACATCAAATGTTGTGCGTTTATTATTATTAATTAATTAATTTAACGGAAAAAAAGTAAAACTGAAGGAAAGGACGCAGTAACTTCCTGCAGTCTCAGCTGGTTGCCTGGCAACTGTCCCCGGCCAAAAAAAAAAAAAAAAAAGGCCGGCAAATATATTTTGTCCTTCAAATTGGTAGACGTGTGTTATTCCTTTCACAGCGTTCAATAAACCAAACTGAACTTTGATCCTCATACTGGTCCTGTTAAAAACACTGAAGGTGTAGCTGTTCCTTAAGTAGCACTCAAGTATGAGGTTGTCTTGAAAACTTTTGTTGAAGAATGCTTTAATAAAAAAATGTTTAAGTATACTTTCCCTTAGATTCTAAAGTGTGTAGCTTAACGTAATGACTGGATTCATGGTGACTAAGAGGAGAAAGACATAAAGATGCATTTTTTTTAAGGATGGATTAAAGTAGATTACGTGCTTGCAGTTTCTATAACATCATCAATATTCTAATGTTAGAGTAATGTTAAAGAATGATTTAGCTTTAGGAAAGGAGACAGCCTCAGACACTTTATGCACCTCTCCTACGTCTCCTACGTTTATGCAACTGGACACTGCATGCTGGCCCTCAGGTGGAACACAACATACAGTATATCTCTGACAGAGGTGTGAAGAAGCAAAATTAATCTCAACATACAGGGGAATGTGGAGGGAAGTCACGGCAGCAACAAAGTAAGGCAAAAAATAGAGAGAGGTGGCATCAGGGACACAGAGGTGGGACACAGCGGAAGGTGCTAATGATGGCAGTCAGAGGGTGAAGCCACAGGAGCAGTATCGATCGATGACTACGACGCATTGTAATCAATGCATGTGGTAGGACAGGACATTTGCACCAGTCTGCTGTCCTCCAGCTCCATTTGTCCTCTATCAACATTTGCATCTCCAACCAAAGACGGCTTTCATTATGGATGAATCTGATGATTGTTTGTTTATAAGCTGTCAGAATATAGTCAGATCATAAGATATTTATATATAATAGGAAATGTTTGTTTATTTGCTGTCTATCTCCAGGTTACTACTCCGAGGCATGATATAGTATTGCAAATAACCAAATCACAAATTAAACAAGATAATTAATGAGCTTTCAGCATAGTTTGTTATTATTGGACAGAGCTAGGCTAGCTGTTCCAGTCTCTTTGCTAAGCTAAGCTAATTGGCTGCTGGCTATAGCTTCATATAAATAAAGATACAGACATGAGAGTAGTATCAATCTTCTTATCTAACTCTTGGCAAGAAAGTGAACATGTCTACCTAAAATGTTGAAATAGTCATTTAAACAATTAACTGATTATCAAAATTGTTCTTGATTCATAGCTAATCAATGATTCAGCTAATTCTTTGTGGTCTCTTTAGCACTGTTATTATGTAAATCCACCTTATGTGCTCAGCTAAAATTAAGTGGATTTTTGCAATACACAGTCACGGCACATTCACAATAGATCAAAGTGACATGCTGCTCTACTTTCCCTTCTTCCCTCCTTTACCTCTGTCTCTGTCATTCTCTCTCTCACTTGCGCTGCAAAAACAAGTGTCTCCTCAGACTGGCAGTTTCTCTCTCTGTTCCTCTAACGCTGTCACACTGAGACACTCCAAAAGGAAAATCAGCCACCCGGTCAGACAGGCAGGGGTGTAAGGCGAGGGCTATAGATTTGTCGGATGCCTCTTTCAAGCTCATCTATTATCCAGCTGACTCCTCGCTGACCCCTGCGTCGGTGACTGTGTACTGTGTGATATCAGTCACCACTGTTTGAATGCATGTGTGTGTGTGTGTGTGTACGCTAGGGTGTTTGTGTGCATGGAGAACTTGCCTGGTCAATAACTGAAGTCACTGGTTTGTAGGAGGAGTAGCTCAGGCATAACAGACATTTTTCTACCCTTATTAAGGCTGAAAAGATGGCTGAGGAAGCCGTCCTCATTTATGATACATGATGGGCTGCTGTTTTTATTTTGGGGGACGGAAGGCTGAAAGCAGACATTGCATTTAAAAGAAAGCAGACACCTTTTATGCAGAGAGAATTGCAATAGGGGTGAAGGTGGAATTAAATATTGCTACTCAAATGTCTTTGGATTTAAAGAGGGAGTGCAAAAGGTAAAACAACAGCTCAAAGTAATAAGTAGAAAAACATTCTGTTGCTGTAATATCGCAGTCTCATCTACAGAGGCAGCAGCCTAATAATAAGTTCTTGGTCCAGAACTAAGAGCCAATTATATTTTCATACACAAGGAACTCGGTTGTTACACAGACAGATACACACACACACACACAAACAAACACACTACTGTGCCTCTCTTTTCACCTTTCTTTATGTTTCATCAAAAGCAAAATGTAATGCCATATCTGCTGCAATACTCACAGCAATATTCAGATGTCAGATTTCTCCATTAGCTTGGAGAATGCTTATGCGTGAATGCTGGTGTGTGTGTGTGTGTGTGTGTGTGTGTGTTTGTGTGTGTGTGTGTGTGTGTACGTGTGTGTTTGGATAAAGATGAGACAGAGGGTGTGAGAGTATACACTTACATACCGTGCATGTCTTTGGATGAGTAATCAAAGTTTCAAAAATGTTTCTTCATTCTAATTGGGACTTTTAGCACAGCTCACATTAAGTCACTCCAGATTACTTCAAAAAATCTGCCTGCCCAAGACAGCCTGATTCAATTGGTTGCTGTTAATACACAGATTAGGGAACTCTCTTTGCATCCTAATCCCTCCTTGCTTCATTCTCCCTTGTCGCAGAATGGGGAAGGTGTGTGAGAACAGGTTAGTCGATAGCAGGCATTCACTGCAGGATTTACTCAAGGGCAGCTTTAAGCTCGTGTAATTTGGTTGTTAGAAAAGGTGGTGTGAAAATGCTAGATAGCCTAAATGAGCTTGTGATCATTACATACGGATTAAAATGCTGCGGAAGCTGGATTTGAGTTTTTTTAATGTAAGAATCCAATGAAGATATCACATGTGGCTGAGAATCATAAATACTATTGACATATCACAGCATACAGTATGAAACATGGAGGAAAGGAGCTGGAAGCAACTGAGTGCAAGAAGTGAAATCCGATTTATTGGATAGGCTATTTACATAAGAGTATCTGCAGTTTCTTGCAGGTACTGTCTTGGGGGATTGTCAGGAGATTGGCTGAACTACAATTTTTTTTAAAAGATATACTGTATTAAGATTTATGTGTGTAGACTGCCACCTCACAGCAAGAAGGTTCCTGGTTTGACCCTTAGCTGGGGCCTATCTGTGTGGAGTTTGCATGTTTTCCCCGTGTCTGCATGGGTTCTCTATGGATACTCCGGCTTCCTCCTGCAGTCCAAAGACATGCACTTAATAGGTTAACTGGTGACTCTAAATTGTCCATAGGTGTGAATGTGAGTGTGAAATATGTGCCTGTGATGAACTGGTGACTTGTCCAAGGTGTACCCTGCCTCTCGCCCAATGTCAGCTGGGATAGGCTCCAGCCCTCCAGCGACCACAGTGAGGATAAGCAGTTACATATGATATATGTATGTAGATGTTGTAGATGTTGAAACCATTAGGTAACAGTGATAGACAAATGGTTGAAATAGATCTTAAAAGAATTTACCTGCAATTTAAATAATCAAATAGCGGAAAATATATACATATTAAAAAGAGTTATCTAACTATTGTGGATACATACATACATAGCTAAAATAATGGATAAATTGTAAATAGCATTATGTATGTATTGCATAATGATTAAAATAGCTGAAATAAATGAGTAAAGTGTTAAAACTAAGAATATATAAATCTTTGAAATAGAGGGCAATGTACTTGAATAGACCTGTTTCACAGCAGCCATACTGACATGTAATAGTAGATAAACACAGATGTTACCAATGACACTAATTAAGGTTCAGTTCCATTCAGGTCAAACAGAGTCAGTGGAAGGTCTCTGATCTCCTGAAGACCCAGCTCTTCAGAGAGAACCTCCTCTCCCAGCACTGCACGACAATTCTGCACCTTAAAGAGTCCTGCACTAACGCTTCTTATTGCACTATACCTTGATTGTTTCCTTTTCTCTAAGTCGCTTTGGATAAAAGTGTCTGCTAAATGACTAAATGTAAATGTAAATGAGACTGAACCTGAATTAGTATCATTAAAACACCTGTGTTGACCCCACCGTTTCATGTCAAAATGGCTGCTGTGAAAAAGCTCCATTCATTTCACAGAGCAATCATGTACATCTGTCAACAAAGCTTACTTAATTATAACAAAATAAAAGCATTTCAAAATAGAATCATTGTCTGTTTCAAAGTCGAGCATTGCATGTTGTATGTTGGTGGATATAAAATAAAAGCTTAAGGGAAACACTTTCTAACACTGTACTATCCCAGACATTTGTAAACACTTCCATATTTGATCAAAAGGGGGAGCAGTGAGCAGTGAAACACACACCATTCCCCGTGCACAGAGAGAACTTCAGCAGCCACTGATGCGTTTAAATCTGAAGTGACAGCTGCTTTCAAAGCATACAGGATGAGCGGTCAACTTCTCCTCAGAAAGTCTTCAATGGATTTTGTGAAGAGCTGACATGTCGATGCAGTGACCTGCTCATTTTCCTGCTTATATTTTGACACCGGCTGAACAAGTAAATGGCCAAATTCATATACAGTACAACTGCCCTGGAGAGTTAGGGCTGAGTGTGCTGTGTTAAGTGGCATGCACTTCAGACACCCTGCAAGTCTGTTACTCTGCTGTCCAATAAAGCTGAGATGTCTATGACCATTAAAATCTTTAGAAATCCCTTAAGAGCTGCTTCCAAAGGCTGATGGTTAATTATTCAACAACCTTAGTGTGTGTTTTAAGTTCAGTGAGTTATCCATTCATATCCCAGGGGACGTCTCAAATCCCTTGTTTGTGTACACTTGTCAGTTAAGAGGATGTATCTTATTTAGTTGAATGTCAGCGGTTGAGTTCTTTCTTGGCTTTCTGGTCAGAAAGGGTTAAAAACCTTTTTGACAGGATCATACTTCATAATATATCTTGCCATATCCTGTTTCTCATATTTAATCTGGCACTCTTCCCCCCAAAAAAGAAAGCTTTTTAATTGCCAAGGTTAAAGAAAAATCGCATTGACATTCAAGATATGAGTCATTTAATCTTACTAAATAGCCATACAGGTATGCAGGTTTAAACAGCCTGTCTCCATTTCTCAGGGCTCTTCCCATACAGGCCACACCTGGTACACTTTATTGTCCCTGTGTGCGCACTGATCACGCCTCCTACCTACCAAGAACACAGCTACATCTCTAGGGAGTAACCCAACCTTCGAAGAATCTGCTCCTCCTCTGGGAGCCGTTCTTCATTATTCGTCAAGCACGCCATGGCCCTGCACCACGCTCACATACACACACACAGAAAATGTATAGCATATATTCATATTATAGTCTGAATGCTGCAAGTCATTCAAGTGAAGGCCTGGGGACAAGCTACTGCCAGGCTGATTCATCCTACCTGTGTTGGCTCTTTTTAGCCAGTAAATGTCTAACCTGGAGCTTTCCATATGTAGAGCCATTCATTACTGTAAGAGTGAGTAGGTGGATACCTGTAAGTACATGCAGAGATGAGAGAGTGAGTGCAAAGACTAGAGCGAGTACATGCTTGTAGGTATGCAAATGACTATATGCATGCACTTCTACGAGCTAGCAAGATACTTAGCAACCCTTATTATTAAATCTTAAAAAAAAAAGTTTGAATTGAAAGTGACACTACAGGAAGCAGAGCAGCATGTACTGTATATAGTCTGCATTATAAATGGATGTGAACTGAAACTCTTCATTCCTGCCTCCATTCAAATATCAAAGTCCATTCACTACCAGACGCTGTCTCTTCATTTCTATGCATCCAGGCCATGAATGTAATGCTAGCCTCCTGGCACACAGGGCAGCCTACCTTTCTGTCTCTTTGTTTGGTATACATGTGACAAGGGCACAATAGAGTACCGGACAATAGGCCACTTATTGAGTGACTGGCAGGGAGTGGGATACATCCCAGATCGTCTGTCACTCTGCAGCCTCGTGCGCCCTATGGCTCATGGTCAGTGTCGGGTTGCACTCTCCTGTGACGAAGAGGCTAAGGTGCTGCCATATTGGAAATCTGGGAGAGGTCACAGAGGTCAGGATGATTAAAAAAAACCCACTGAAAATAGAAGGGAGAGTGTTTACATGTTAGCTCTATCAGTTCATTAAACAGTATATTGATCTTTGATTGATTTTATGTCATGTCAAGGAAACTGACTAAATTGTCAAATATGTGACTGAGCCACAGAGAGCCAATTTAGCAACTTGAAGTGAATTAGCAATAACTGAATCATGCCATGAGTAAATTAAATGTCATCAACATGTTTTCTAGTATTACCCCATGACAGTGTGCGTGTGTGTGTGTGTGTGTGTGTGTGTGTGTGTGTGTGTAAGCTAAGATTTTCCGCCTTGTCACTGTCAGCTGACTATCAGTCATTGCCTTCAGCTGAGCTGATTCTCTCTGAGATCTCGAGCTCTTTACGTCAAACGCCTGCCATGACCTTCTGGCCTGCTGACAGCAGCTCTCTCTGAGAGAAGTCAAGGAGTTTGATTCACAATCAAATGTAAAGATGGTGTGGTTTCTCACCCCATGTGACATCAAACAGAGAGACTGAACTCAGAATATTCAATAACAACCAGTGTCTGAAAAATGACATACATTACACTGTATTAACTGTGTACATCTCACAGAGGCAGCTTTGTTTTTCATTGTCAAAAACTGCTGTGTAATCATGATATTTTAGTCTCCATACACTTTCCATGGTACATTTTTATTACGTATACATACGTATATATAACCCGTTGTATATAATAGTATTCTATTCTTTAAAGTGACTATATGTTCTTGCATTTCTTGTTGTTATATGCAGTAGTGGAAATACTGTTTTGCAAGAGACCTACATTCAAGAAGAAGAAGAAAACATGTACTTAAAACATAGAGTATTCATTTTGCTACTGACTGGCCCTCTACTTTAATGCTGTATCTGGTTGAGATGGAGCTAATAATGCTTTCTATAGTAGTAGCACAGTATTGGGTAGCTGCATTGGGAAGATGCATCACATTTTATGAACTGATCGTGTGTTTTTTTAATGTAAAATCTACATCTGCAAAAGAATGCCTAAAGCTGCTGTGTATATTGGAGTGAAAAATACAATATAGACTTATGAAATGCAGAAAAAACAAGAAGTTAAGTGCATGAGTTCAAAATGATACTTACACTAAGTGCTCTGCATAATCTCGTGATGTTTGCAGCTGAAATGTTCATTAACACTGGAGGAAAGTTCTGCTACTATTGCTACTTAGTTTCTGAGTGTGGCTGTATGTTACATTGGATAGTTATAAAACACGAACTATTTAAAATATATTATTTAAAAACGTTTGCATACACACACGTGTGAAATGTACAATAGGCCTTCTGTAAATATACCCAAACACTCTTAAACTAATAATGGTATACAGTTGGTGTGCATAACGCCCTAGCACTGTCACTGAACTTCCCTTGTAATTCTGTCGCTGTGTGCTCAGCTCCTCATATTTTTGCATGAGTAGCTTACAAACTGCTCCATTTTTGAACTCTCTCTCTCTCTCTCTCTCTCTCTCTCTCTCTCTCTCTCTCTCTGAAGGTGGGGGCAGAGCGCTATTAGCTGTGCGCTGCAAACATCATTAGGAGGGGAGACGCTTTCCACCGTCAGCGCCGGAGCAGAGCAGAGCAGAGCAGAGCAGGGGAGCCCTGGCAACAAGGAGAGACACAAACTCAGCAGCCCGTTACACCCTACAGTAAGTCACACAAAACTGTCCATTCAGTACTCATTTGACCAACCTGTCACTGCTTTTCACCATGCCACTTTATTCCTCCGGAGCTGTGTAGTAGAGAAAATGGCTGGAAGAACTGGGCAGGGTGGCGCTGGCGCTCTGGTTTACTTCAAAGCCTTGGAAAAATGTTTACTTCGCCCTCTGACCTATTTTGAAGTGGCCAAACGGCGCGGGGTCGTGAGGGGTTTCGGTGTGTGTACTTGTCATTTCGGGACGTAAATGCAAAGTAGTGTTTAAGTGGGGCGAAAGAGAGCGGAGGTTTGCTTGGATTGTGACCGAGCGAGGAGCGCGTCCGCCGGGGCGAGCTCGTGTCGGGCAGGCGGTGTACTTCCAGTAACTGCGCCACTCGACCTCGGCTCAAACATTTGCTCTTTGCAGACTGTTTCCTGGCGCTTAACATTGACATGCAGCGTTAAATAACGCCTCTTCGAGCTGTGTGTGTCTTCTTCTCAACTCTTTTCTTACTGACAAGGACTGTCAAAGGCAGGCATTACATTTTTTATTACGTTTCACCATCGCGGAAGTGTTTTCTCTACACGAAAAAGAGACGAAGAACAACTAAGCACAGTTCTCATAATTTGTCCGGTGTTTGCGGACACGTAGTTCCATCTATTCTGCACGTCCCCACCGTTTATTATGTATTGTTGCGTATGTAACACGGCACTACACTGTGTTTTACACTGCCAGCTGGTTGTAAAGGACATAGGTTTGTGATTGCTGGACTACCCGTGATGTCATTCATCCTAGCTTGGACCATTATATAACGGGACTGTAGGGAAGCCTGTGATAGCAGGCTATTTTTACTCTGTTTACACCTCGGAGTTGCACTCAGGGTAGGCTATGTGTCCCAAGTGATATGCTTTCACTCACATTATGAATTTAATATGGCATCCAAAGGAGACCAAGTGGGTGGACAAGTGTACTAAAGATGAAGAGCTGCAGTTCTTCCTACCAGCTGCGTTTATGCTTTTCAGTCTTCCTCCTTTTCTGATATGAAAAAAAAGAAAAAAAGTCTGCTGCCAGCTTTACTTGTTGACTATCTCACTTGACATGTTTGAGGCATGTCCTGCAGCCTGTTGAGCTAACCTGCTTTAAGCAATGAATGAAGCAGTCACTATAAAGAAGGCTGCTGCTGTGCGAATATATCACACTCACGACAGCATATATCTGATTATATTAAGATGATGAGCTCACTTTTGGGAACAACAAGTTAAGTTAAGTTTAGCTAAAAATTTTACATTTCTCATGCAGCATGTTTCAAATCTCAGGTGGTGCTTGTATGCACATTATGCAACAAACACATGTAATATTTCTTAAATATATTTCTTTAAATATCCAGTTATGCCACCCTGCACCTTCCCCATTGACCAGTAGTAGGCCAATTAACTGTACTGGTTTATGAAGTAGAACTTTCACACTATTTCAGAGCTAATGAGCATAGCATTAGCAAATGTGTCACTTTTAACCCTAATCTTTATCCAGTTCTTTTAAAATTGAGTGTCTGCCAAGAAAAATCTTTGAAAACGTACAATAATTTATACAAGTGGCTCCTCTTGCTGACTGCTGACAGATGCCGTCTGTTTAGATATTAAATGAAACTGTAAGTTGCTGTTTATTACCTCTGCCAAGGAGGTTTTGTTTTCGTTGCCATTTGTTTGTTCTGTCTGTCTTTTGTCTGTCTGCAGGATCATGTAAAAAAACTAAAAAAAACTACTAGCCTGTCATGACACTTTGCCCGTAAGGCTGTAAGCACAGGGCAGAGGAAGAACCCACAGAGCCATAGTACATATGTGTTTGCAGATTTGCATATCATAAAAGACTGGACTACTGGTGGTCTTCTCTCTCTCTCACTGCCCTTCTAGTTTGCTTTGTGATTCACTCTCCAGAAACATTGTGCGATAGAGAACATTTGCAGTGTTAAGTTACTTGTTATGCAGTCTACTGCTTATTTGCCTTGATCTACTTCAACATTGGTTTAATGATTATGTTTTAGAAATATCTTCTTCATTGTAATAGAAATGGCTACCGCTTTAGGAAGCTCTGTTTGCTGGGGAGGATGTGAGTACAGACAGTTAAGGCTGTGAGAGCCGATGGCTTTATCCTATAAACATAATGTTTCGTGACATTTAATTGGACAGTTGACATGACCATAACAAGGTAAGCATTTTCTCCATTTTATTTTGTGAAGATCTGGGTGATTTGAGTATAATTTGGCCGCATAGGTCTTCTTTTGATCATAGTGTTTTTGTCATTGGGAAAATCATAGACAAAAGCTATCTAGTAAAAGCAACACTACAATCATAGATCTGAATAAGACAGATTTAATTTGCACTGCCCAATCTTGCAGTTAAAGGGATCTGAGATGTAGTAGTAAAAGAAATCTGGAGTCATATATCTTGCTGAAATTCTACATTGATGTTTCATATATCCTCCTGAATAGTTAAATAGATATAGTATGATGTTTTTTTATATAAGGTGAATAGAAATGTTATATTTTTTGTGAAATTTTTTTGTTTAGACCACAGTGTGACCGTTGCCCATGTATTCACAAGTCAGACTGAAGTGATCTTTAATGTTTAATAATATGAATTACCTATATATTCACAAACACACAACATGAAAGAAGTTTCTGCTTCTCATCCTCAATAACTCCAAAATCTGAAGTAACAATAGTATGGGGTTTGTAGTGCAGTATTATATAGCACATTGTCAGGACAGCAGAACATCTGTGGCAGCAACAACACTGGGGAGTGGGGCAGGTCCCTGGAGTCTTTTTAACTCTGTAGTACAGTTTGAAGGTGACATGGAAGTGACTGTTGTTGTGTGTATTTTTATGATAACCTGGGACAGGGAAGCAGAGAGGGACATGTGGGCAACAGAGATATTGAGACCATGGTAGTAGAGTTATATTTAGAGCATATTAAAAGAATTTCAGTTTTGTTAGTGTTTCATGTGCAGAGACTGGCTCATCCTGTTCTCTGCAATGTAGAGGCAGCAACGAAAACGGGAGAGAGGTAGTCACCGAGGGCTTAAATAGAAATTTATAGTTGAGCATCAACTCAGAGGATAACTTGTCTAATAAGGAGGAGGTACATGATAAAGCAAAGGGAACCCAGTATTAATCCCTGTGGTACACCATGAGAAGGTGTTTGAGATTTTGGTCTTAATGTTGACAAACTGTTATACAGCATTGATTGATTTTATGACACACCATGTTAAATACTGGATTTAGACAGAGAAGAGTGGGGATAAAATGAAAGGGGAATTTGAAAGGGGCAAGTTTCGATGATAGCTGTGATAGTTATTGCCTTGCAGATGTGAGTTAAGCTGAAAGGAAACAGCACGTTCCAGGACTGATTTTTAGAAAAGAATTCCAGGGGTTGGGATGAAATACAAAAATTAAACTCAGTCATTCCAACACCACAGCTTTCAGGATGACAGCGAATGCCTGCAAGTCTTAAAGGTGATGAATACATAAGACCAGTGGTGAAATGTTAATGGAAAAGATGGAGTGTGATGACAGACATGCATCTACATGGTGGATAAACAGAGGGTCTAGTTGGGATTTAGGTAGGGAGATATGGATTAACCAGGTGCTGAGATTACAGACATGTCCAAAAAATGTATTGCAGCTATTAAGGGAACAGTACATGGAGTAGCTGTAGTTGGTCACCAGTTGGAGCTCAAGGAGTTTCAGATTTGAGCAGAAATAGTTTGATTATGTCTGGACGAGTAGCAGCTTCAATATTCTTCAGGTTTGTGAAAGCCCTGAAAGTCTTAGTTATGATGGTGAATGCGAAGGCTTTGTGACAGGGAAACACCAGACTATAGTGCTCTATTGTGCGGATGCCACTGTAAATCAAGTGTGCTTTTCCACCCACGTACACACACACATGCACACACACACACACACACACACTCACACTCACACAAGCACACGTACATACTTACCACTGCCACCATAGCCTTTGATTCCAGCCGCCACTCACTTTCAAATGGTAATGAGAGGCAATTAGAAGCCAATGTGTCCTAATCACAAGCCATTTAACTGAGCTTGGCTCATTTGTCAGAGCCATATGTGCACACCGACCCACACACTCAAACACACATGAATACACACATCTGCTAGATCATGCATGAGTCTTGTCTTTGTCTGTGGAACATTTCTGCCTATGTAAGGAGAAAGAAAAAAAAAGTGTGTGTGTGTGTGGTGGAGAGAGACAGTGAGAGATTTGCAGGTAATGATTGGGCGGAGGTTTTCACGGCTCAATACGTAAGTGACAGGAATGGCTTTATGCTCCAACCTGCAAATACGGACAGAGTGAATGATGGGTAGGAGGGGCGAATGGATCGGCCAATGACTGAAACAGGTGTTTGTGTTTATCTGCGTGTATTTGTAGAGAAATTAGTTGGAACAACAGTACTTACTCTCAATATTTGCAGACAGGATAACGTTGACAGGTTACACACTGCGGGCAGAGGTGTAGTGAAGGATGAACACAAATAAGCGTAACCTGAAATAGCATTTACCCATATCTCGTGATATCCTGCCATTTTGGCTTGCATTGTCCTCTGCCAGATCACTGTGAAGTCTGTAAGAGCTGTAGGTAGACATCTGAAAGTATATCAAGGATGCTGCAACAAATAATCTGTTGAATACAACACCATGTCAATAAGAAGCTAACAGTTCTTAGGTTTATGTCATGTATCCCTCTTTCTTTGCCACTTCAGGCCTGGCTGCAAACAGCCAGAACAGACATTACACACTTCTAATAATGTGCAGATGCATGGAAAAATATTTGTCTTAAAAGATAACTAGACATAAATACTCAGGAAAGCCACAATGTTCAGTGTATTGATTAGATATTTTACACCTCTCTTGCTCTTGTTTTACAGCACTTTCACATGCAAAAAGTTAATCTCCTCTTGCACATGGAGCTACACAGCAATGTGGGTAGTAAGACACAAGGTGTGACAAAACAAAACGTGTGTTTGTGTGTATGTGAAAAAACGATTTAAAAAAAATAAAAATAAAGAGTGGCCATGTGGGTGGAGGCAGATCAAGAGATTGAGCTGTCTGGTTGAACCATGCGGTGCGCTCAGACCTTTTCAGCTTTTCCTTTCATCCTCCTCTATTCATGAGAGCACCGCGTACACGTGCATGCACACAAGAGAAAGGAAACACTCGCACACAGAATACTGCTTTTAAAGGGGATCAATGAGAGTTTTTTTTGTATTTTGTGTGAAAGAACATTCCACCGTCTGTGAGTGCATGGCTTCAGTGCTCAGTGCGCGGTCTTGTGTTTCTTAGACTGCTGCATGTATGGGACAGAAATAGCAATTCAATTGACAAGCACTTAAATCTGCACTTTATGTGTAAAGACACGTTGCTGGTAAGATAGGGTCAATGAAAGGCACTTGTCTTTTTAAATGTGTAATTCAATCCAAACATTCATTATAACATTCACAAGAGAATTGTTGTTGAGTTTAGCACTTTACAGTACACATGGATCTATATTTGTGTGTTTGTGTGCGAGTGCATGTATAAATTTGCAGTCTTTGTGACCCTGTTTCTGCATTCACCTTCTTAATTTTGAAGTGGCAATCTAATCAATACCAATCTTCTGAATGACCAAGGTAATCCCAGTGTGTGAATGAAAGAGAGAGAGGGAGAGAAATTGAGGACTAAAACCATCCTACAAACTTGTGTTACGGTGTCGGGTCGATAAGCCACTGCATGGCTCAATAACCATGTGAAAAAAGGAAGCTGGCTTTGGGACTTAGTTCAGCCGCCTGTTGGCTTGGACTCTGTAATGGTTGCCAGTGTAGCTGACATGATATACAGTTGTATATATGCCAGGCGAGTTGCTATAAAAGGCTAAACTGGACTGAACTCCACAGCATATAGTGTCTAAATGATGACATGAGTGCTCTTGTGGGCACAAAAAAGGCCAAGTTTTTAGGCTACAAATCTGAGCTCCTGCATCAATTTGTATCCAAGCAACTCATCAAAATCAGCTAAAATCCTCAGAGCTGTTTCATAAACTCTCTCTAGAAAGATAGTTCCTGTGCCCGAGCTATACATCAAATGTGATGCCTCATGTAAGTCATCATGCAATGGGTCTTTGATCTCTCTGCCTTGATACATATTTGATCATACTCCAAGCCTGGATGAGAGGAAATGGTTTTAAGCATTGGCCTTTTGAGGGCCAAGTTAAATGAAGGAGGACCGAACTGATAACAGCTCACTCTTCACAGGACATCCAAATGTGGTTAGAGTTATTTTCACTATGTTTAATGATAATATGTAGTGCATCATACAGCAATGGCCTTAAGCCCTTTCAACTGTGGCTCACTCAGTGACAAGGCCACAGGATTTTTGAATCTTTTTTTCGCTGCATAGATTATTATTCTCCAGCTCCCTCCTCCCTCCATATCATCCCATCTCCCCACTTAAAAAACTTTTTGTTGTCTCACGTAACCTCAAACTCTGTTGTTCTCTTCAGTCTTCCGTGTTGCCACGTCCTCTTGCAACTGGATTCTCTTCTCTTTTCTTCTCTTCTCTTCTCTTCTCTTCTCTTCTCTTCTCTTCTCTTCTCTTCTCTTCTCTTCTCTGCCTTATCCGTATCAGAGGCAGTAGAGGATTACAGTTGAGAGTTGACACTGACTGGCATTCAGACAGCTCCTGCAGGCTCGTCTCTTCCCCATAGAGCTCCGGGCCCGGGACATGGATAAGCTGACAACCTGGTACAGAGCCAGGTAGAAAGTGATTGAGAAGAGAGAAGAAAGAAGAATGCTAGGAATTAGGGTCATGTACGTTCGGTATATTGTAGCACAAATGTAATGATTTCTACGAACATTGGCATCAAAGTAAGTAAATGATGTGAAAACGTCATTTGAGTTCATGCAGAGACTTGTGTGAATATATTAATCAAAATAACCATTGATTGCATTTGAATACTGACCTGGAGTCGACAGCCTTGATCTATAATGGAGTATCAAAAATTCCTTATAGTCTTGATTCTGTCAAAGTATAGCACAGAGGCAGAAAAAGTGTAAATGACCTCATGCCATCCATACTCACCCACACTTTTAGAAAAAGGTACAACAGAGGTCTGTCTGTTTGTGCAATTTGTACCTTTTTAAAAGTACAATTATGTACTTTTATTATGTACTTGTACTTGTACTTCCCTCACTGGCTTCCCACATACAAACAAAGTCAATTATGCATGCTGTGGCCAAAATAGAAGCATTGCTGTTTGAACTCTGGTACCTGCAATGCTGCTTTTGTAAAGTTACCTTAAGACTGTACAAATGTGCACCTTAAACTATATGAAACTTTATGTTGGATCGATGCAGGTGGGCCCATTATGTGCCTGTCACACAAAGTCATGTAATATATCTAGATTGTAAAAAGTTGAAACATCTTACCAAACCAATTGGTTCTGCTACCTGAACTGTTGGGACTGAAGCCCCCAGACTCTCAGTTGCAAGGTGGGTGTGTGGGTATCAACAATGACTTCAGTCTGAGCCAGGAGGATATGCATTTAGAGAGAGGAATTCAATAACAGGAAAATGGCCAGTGATAGAAACAATCCCTGGAATACCAAAACCCACCCTTCACCAATGTTGTTCTTGGCACAAAGTTGCTTTCCATTACTACTGTTTACTCCTTAAGGACGCTGATGCCAAGTAGAATGCATCCACAAACATCTTGTTTCATTGATGGTTTGTGATGTGGCATGTGCAGTGGAGTCCTGAATTCCAGTCTGTCCACAGCCAGTTGTTATCTCTGCCCGCCTTTGTTTGAAAACACTGGACTCAGGTCAGCGTATGGTCAGGGGCATACATGGGTGGGCAGTGGAGGACAGGTTGGGACAAGCCTGTGCAACCGAACCACAGGCAATATTTAAAACAGTGTCTGTAAGGCTGAAACTATTTCCTGTCCGACAGAACTGTGGTGTGGTTTGAATAGAGCAAGTTGCTGGATTGCTGGCTTTCTCTGTCTGTCTGTCCGGCTTGGCTGGCTGGCTGGCTGGTTGGTAGTTGTGGCTTGGCCAGTTCATTTTTTTTTTTTTACTGGATAGCTGGAAGGCTAGATGGCCGTGGATCAGCCTCATCTGGCCGGACATTTGACTGGATGCTTGGCTGCAGGCGAGCTAGCTGACAAGCTTTTTGGATACCCGTCTAGCTGACTCGCTGGCTGCCTGACTGACTGGCTATTATTTCTGGCCCTTCCTTTAGTTATGTAGTAAGCTCATGACACTGGAACAGGGACATGTGTCTATGGCAGTCAGAGAGGTGTGCTAAAACACTGCTGACAGAGATAAGACCTCAGTGAGCCAGGATGTTCCCTGCCTGCCCACGAGCCCCACGAGTCCATCACCAATTACAGTATCAGGACCTCTTTTTTCTCTCAGTTTTTCTTTCACCATCCTAAACTAGAATCTTTGATAATCTCTTTTTATATATATATATATATATATATATATATATATATATATATATATATATATATATATATATATATATATATATATACACACACACACAGACACACACACACATACACACACACACACACACTGCTCCTACTGCTGCTGCTGCTCGATGAGCACCAACTGGTCCCTTGAAAGTAGCAGGTTGTGTACGTTGGCTGAGGAGAGGCAACTTAATTGGAGCTATAAATTACACGGACATGAGCTAAGATGGCGGCATTATTCCTGCTTTGAGTGTAGCGACAAAAAACACAGCTCAAGATAAATATGGCTGTAATGGAATTTGTAGTGTTGTGTATGGAACGGTGCTGATTAAAATAAAGACAAATTCAGTATCTTTATGCTCTTACATTTTTAAAAGTTGAAAATAATATAAAAATATAGGGTGTAAACATAGGGGTGTCACGCATTTCATTAGCTGTGTGAAGCTGTGTTGAGGAAAACCGGTTTAACTATGTATGTTATGTGTGTGCATGAGTTGCTGTGCGTATGCCTGCCTTAAGATAGGTTTTTTAGTGTGTGCGTGCATGTGTTTGTGGTTTGCCAGTGTGTTCATCAGAGAGCGAGAGCACGGCAGGGTCAGGTGATGAGCTGCGACACAGATAAATGAGGTTAATGTGAGGTTTCACTGTGGCCTGGACAGGCTTTCCTGCTACTGTCATCTGCACAGCGGGAGAGGTAACTTAGTGTCGTTCTATACTACCCCTGGATGAACCACATTTGTACACACTCATGCACACACTGCACAGCAGACAGACAAGAAAGAAATGCGTCCATGCCGAATCTCAAATTGCATCATCAGTCTCGCACATGCTCATACACAACTAACATTCATAGCAGATGTTTGCATTGACATACAACACAGGAACACACGCACTTGGTGCAGCTGCGCTTGTGCTAGTGTGCACACCCATTGCAGGGGCTTGCCCAGGGAAAATACCTGTGGTAGGAGAAGAAAGTTGACCTTATGGGAAATTACTAGGCATCCTCATCAGACCAAAATAGTTTGTACATTCCATAACTTTAATAGCTCTTACAGGAACTTTTAAACTTAGCAGATGTCAGATCTCAGTGAGCCACAGTTTGAGTATCAGGTGGTTTTGGTATTATAATCATCGTAGAACAAAGGTCTTATATGTCACCTCAGGAGAAAATGGAGGTCTGGAGGGAAATGAGTGCCAGCAATGTTAAAAACATATGTTATGTCCTGAAGTAATAAACATATACACAAACTCTCTACTAGAGTAACCAATGTGTCGTTTAATGTGGGTTTGGATGTTTCATCCTCAGCCATTACTCAGCCAAACAAAAAAAGATATCTTCTTCATGTTGAGGTTTTAATTCAAATGTCTCAGTTAAAGGTCTAAGGTTTCAGATGTTATTTCCATTTTGTTCAAGTGCTGTACGACCATAAGAGTTATTAAGGGCCCTACAAATAAATTGACTGGACAACTTTTATTGTCAGCCGTCGACATTGCTTCTGTGCTCTTCACTACAATTGTCTGATAGCATGCCCTGTAAATGTCACAGCATTGCAGCTCAGATAAAAAAGAAATTGCGAGTTTCCACGGCCCTTTGCTGCAATGTGTGATCTGTAATGTGTTCCGAAAGCGTTAGTACAATATTTCCCACAGCCCTTGAAGACATCCGGCATCAAGGCAGTTTCTGAATAGGTTCCTACTATGTCTGTCTGTCAGATGTGCAGCGTTAACCACTAACCTCAAAAAAACAAAACAAAAACAGCAGAACTCCCCATCTCCTATCAAACCTCTCACCACAAATTAGCCTCAAAACCCAACGACAGACAGTCTTTTCGAGTACCCCATCCCCCCGCCTCTTTTACTCCAGCGCTTTGGTCTTTGAGGCGAGCACCCAGTCAGCTTGGTTTAATTCCACGTAACATGCCATTAGCTCTGCTAGTGTTATCTCCCCACACTACCTTGAGCTAGCTGAGATGGATAGCTGAGTGCATTTGCAACCTGACAGAAGACGCTGCCTAACTGTAGACAACTGCTGAAAGGTTTGGGGGGTAGGTGGGGTTGTGTGGTAGGTGGAATGAGAGTACCAGAGGTAGCATAACCCTTTTAAGAAGCACTTCATGGACACCATTTACACTTACTTAAAGCAAGAGGAGTAGTGTGTGCATGTGGGTCAAGGGTGGGGGACATTATGAGTAAAATCATCCAAAATTCATGTTGTTTCAGGACATCCAACCTGAACAAAATACACCTGTCATAACTGCTATTACTGATGCAGCACGCATGGACTTCCAGAGTATATATTTTTTTGGATTTGTAATGCTGTAATGCACACCGAAGTACCCAACAGCTGATTGTGTGATTGCAGCTTGACTCTCAAGTATCCTAAGACTCCTTTTGTTGAATGATCAGATGTGACAGTGAAAGACTGTAAATCTCTTCTGCCAGAGACTCAACAATAGTAATGGGTGGAACCAAACTAGGTCAGATAAAAGCCTTGAATACTTGAAGTGTTTCAAAAGGCATGAGGGACACTTCTCTGTGAGATACATTGAACTTAGATGTGAATGGAAACCACAATTAACAATAACATTATTAACTTCAGTGGCTGGATCTGATTGATGGGTCAATACCACTACTGTTGATACAAGTGAATGCTATTTCAGTAGATTTCCAACATATTTTCTCAACTGTCCATTCACATTACATACATCTTCAGTAAGGTAAATGAATGTTTGGTAAATACTTTGGCTCAAACACTCACCCCTCGAGATATTAGCTCACACACTACAGGAGACCAAGCGTTGTTAATCTACAAGCCTGTCCTATTTTTTGAATAATGATGGTAGGACTTCCAGACAACCTCCTGGAGCCTGTCTGTTCTTGGACATCTGACAGTGCTAGGCCATTCCGCAGAAAAAGGGCAAGCCAGGTTTTCTTGGCTAAAAAACCCAGCGGCAACGTGCACACACATTGCTGGATTTGAGGTTTGGTCAAGCTGACCTGAACCATGCAACCTTTGCCTCAGTACTAGGGTGACCCTGAACCATGTGAGGGCTGCTGTGATTCACTGTGACACTCAACATGATCTAAAATCCACTAATAATCTCCGAGTGGATTAACAGCAGCAAAATTGCAGATTGGTATGAATTTACTGCTCCTGATTATTCTGTTTATAACGAGATATTTAAGAATTATACTTTACTTGCTTTACCTTAACTATACTTGAATAATACTATTAATGATGAGCTGATTTTTAGAGCAAGATCACAGATCCTCCCTCTGATTTAGGCCTAGTACATTCACATTCTTTTTGTTTGCATTGCACAAATTTTCAATGTGTGATGGTTGCTATTGCTTTATATAGTAAGCCGTGACAGACTTGTTGACATGTGCAAGAGAAACTGTCATGTGTTTTTTCAAACCTTACAGCTAATAGTAGACGTTGTCATTGCACATGAGCACAAGGCACATGTATGAACGGGGTTACTTTAAAATGTAGTCAGTTACTGAATACAATAACATTTATTTTTTGTAATTTGTAATATAATCTAGTGGATTACATTTTATCTGAATACTTTTGGATTACTTCTGAATCAAACATTGGAAGTATTGCATCAGCAACAAAAAAAGAATTCCACAAATAATCAAATCAAATATTTTTCTCTTAAAAACACATTTTTCAGTGGAAATAAGATTAAGCATTTTGCTTTGGACATAAATGTTCTTTTGTTGCACATTTCTGAAGTTGAAGTAATGGAGATATTTCCAGGAATGTGAGACTGTTTTGGAAGGACTGCTGCTGCTTAAACCTTCCATCTTGACTCAACACCATAAGGTCTGCCACAGAGAAGAGCACACTGTAGTTAATAGAGCTCTGGATGCCATGGAGTTTCATAGTTTGTAAACTGACATACTTTTCAAGAATCAAAAAAGTGATCAGGTAATTCTTGACAATGTATCTATAACATAATATGTTTTTATCAGACTTTATCTGGGCTGATCATAGTCACTTATTTTTTTATATTCTTATCCTGATTCCATGTAATCCATTACAACCCAACCCTGAGCACAAGCCAGTCGATAGTGTCCTGCAGCTCGGTTATTAGTGCTGACCGCGTGTGTTTATATTTGGTTGTCTACAGATGCCATGGATACGAGGATGACCATGGATATGAGGCTTGCGAAATACTGCATTGTGACAGTTGCCCTAGTCAGAGAGGCACTGCAGCCTGTGCCCTTTAATTAGGCCTAAATGTATTAGGAACATGACAAAGTACCCGAGTGTCAGAGATGGCATTGTTTACTATGAATATTAAGGCAAGAATATTAAAGTGTGTGTGTGTGTGTTGTGTGTGTGCACGCAAGTGAGCGTGTATCTGTATCTGCTGACTTGCAACAAGTCTCTGCTTTATCAACATGACCCACAGGCTATCTGTATTTCATAAAAGCTTCTTTTGGAAGTGATCACTTTGTGGCACCTTTTCTGTTTATCTGGTGGTGATGTTGAAACAGAAGCACCCATTTTCAGCTGAATGATCAATCAAAAACTGGACACATCCACAAGTTCAAAGATTCACGTTGCAAAAGTGTCCTTTCAAATCCCCAAATCACAACAAAGAAACGCAAGTTCCCTCTCCCATAAACACCCAGTGATTTAAGTTCTCAGAAACATTGCACAAGGCAGCTCAGAAGCTGCTGGATTTGCAGATTTCTATTTGAACTTTTTGTAAAGGTTTTTCTCCGTCCTAAGTGTATTTGCCAAGCGCAACACATGATTAGAGTCCACCAATAGTGTTACAGCTCAGTCTCCTCTGGTTCAGCTTTGGAGAGGAGATTTGTAGGGTTTATATTGTTGTTGTTTACTTCTAATCTTCTAAAACTAAGGCACAGTTTCCTCGTAAAAGTAGTAAGCTTGTGTCCTGTACTCTTTTTTTTTTTTCCGTGAGTAAGCCCAACGAGACGTAAAAAAGGTTTTGACCAGATGTGGCTCAGCTCAGACTGTCTCGTTTTCTCTGACAATTACCTTCAGTGTGCACATAGTGTAAGATTTGTAACGTGCCCCAGTGTCACTCTTTCATATCAACTATTATGTACAGCTCATATCAACTGTGTTTGATTGAACACCCTCATGAGAAGCATTTCTTCTGGTAAGTTGACAAATATGATGAAACTGATGAGACAGTTTGCACCACAGTTTTGATTTCTGTTGTGGTTCAGCTAAAATCTAATATTTTCGGGTTAGGGTGCAAATGCTGATTTTAGTCCAGCCTTCTACAGTGTAAATCCATTTAACTGAACATAACAGAAGTCATTTCAGCCGTGTCTCCCAGACCAAGGTGCTGTGAGTCATGGAAGATTTCCAGCCTGATTCCCAACATTTGTGTATGACTCATTGTGAGCTGGACCCTGCTAAAATCTTTTAAGAGAGACTTTGAGAAATCAGAGGTCCATTTGAGAGTTGTTACATTTTCATTTGGGTGCAGAGAAAAATATTTGAAGTTATTCTAGTGGGTAACACTTTATTTGGATAAGTTATATTAATAACATTTAGTTGAGATTCAACATTTGATATTTCATGACGTCAGTTAAGATTAATTGTTACATATAGTCTGTTGAACATCAGACAAAATGAAACAGAAACAGTTGAAATGTTACAAATACATCTGCAGGCAAACTGTCTAATGAAATGTATGTTTGTCTATTTAATTATTGGTGTCTGAATAATTTAAAATTGTGTGACAGACAACACTGTAAGCGATTCATATTTACTTTGTCCTGTCAGTTTGCCTCATTTCTGTTTGACGTCTAGCAAAAAAAAAAACAAAACTGATTAGCCAGAACAGATAATGTTTGCGTTTCAGAGTACTGCGAAAGCAGAGCGTTATTTGAATCCGGTGGGAGCTATTTTTGGTTCCTACAAAGTTTGCAGGTGCTGTTTTCTCTGAAAAGTTCACAGGTCACAAACCAAAGGTCCAGACGATCGCCTAGCAGAGAGAAAAAGTCAATAACAAAAAAAAGGGGCCATGCAATTATCATAGATCTGCAAGTGCTCATGCACAGTTTTCTAAGTAAGGTTGGACCATGCTGTTTTCAAATAATATCTCAGTAAGCAGCATTTTACGATTGTGCATCAACAGCAAGACAAGCATCGTGACCACTGATTTGACTTTAATGAGGCCTTTCAATTCCCTGGGATATTTTTTTAATCCTTCAAATTGATCCTTTAATTTGCGCTCAGCTGAAAAGCTTTGTGTAAGCTACTTTTGAAATATGCAATAGCATACAGCGAAATCAGGTTCTCTCCACAGCTAACTACTTTAAATGATCTGATATAACGCACGAGTTTCACAAAGATTTAAAAGGTCATATTCAGTTACTTTACACAACATGAATGTTTTTGTTGAGCAGTTAGAGGAGCCTCCTACACGGTGGGGAGTGTGACGTCTAATATTTGGGGTGTTACAGAATGCTTTTATGAAATAATAATGTCCACCATCCTGCGGTAACTGCAGTCACTGGAGCTAGAACTGTGAGCCTGTCCCACTTTCAGTCTTTTAATCATGTATAGACACTTGGGGCACTCCTGTGTGTGTGTGTGTGTGTGTGTGTGTGTATGTACTGTATCTGTGCTAATCCGTGAGTGTAAGAAAGGGTTTTGGTATGTCTCAGAAGAGATTGCACTTAGAACTCCCTGACTCGGAGACCCCGTGTGTGTGTGTGTGTGTGTGTGTGTGTGTGTGTGTGTGTGTGTGCTTCTACATAGAGAGGCAGAATCGGTCAGCACAGTGTCCTCATTTAAACTTTAGGGCTGCAACTGGCTTTGCTGGCATTGATTCATCAGATTGAACTTTGTTTGTTTTTTTCTGAGGGCAGACTATTAGAGCTAAACGTGATATTTGTATGAATTATATGCTGCTTCATATGTGGCTTAGATTTGTAAATTTAGATGTCAAATGAATGTATTTAGCAGTGGCCATCAGCAGCTAACTGCATCTTCTATGTGACAGTGTGTGTTTGTGTTTGTGTGAGCGTTTTATATGTTTTATTTGTTGGACCCTCCAACGATGTAATCTCAGCATGACCTTGGAGGAGTTTGTAGCCCCACTGTGCCCACCCCTGTGACTAACACCCATTCTAACAAGCTGCCTCAAGCAACTCTGCTACTATAATATATAGCTGGGCAGCAAGCTTCAGCACGCCTCCTGTCTCTGGGCGGCCTAGCATGTTGTATTCTCTGATATAAAGATCTGTATCACAGTGCGCAACATATTTTGAATTAGATATTTCATTCAAGGATGATTCTATGTCTCAGTGGTTAGCATTGTCGACATGGAGGTGGCGATCATCTTTAAATAGAGCAGCGTTTAGGTCTAATGCCTTGGAGTATTTGAGCCGTGGGTTTCCTTGCCAGAACAGTAGACAAGGTTGAAAGACGAGTTAAGGACGGGGTGGGGAGGGGTGGGGGGGCTTACAAGATTCAGTCCACAATGCACTTAGAAACGGCTGCATGTCACAAAAACAAAGCATCTGTCCATTTTCTAGTCATGGGAATAAAACAATGAGAATGCAAAACACTGTTTAAATTTTATCAGCCCCATTTAACTAATTCCATAATTACTATTTGTTATTTTTTAGTGCAGGCTGCTCGAGGTGTTTTGCATTTTCTCATGGCTCCTCGTCTGTGTGTAAGTGTAAGCAGAGGAGAGGAGAGGTCACACTCAAACATGTTGGTGCCTGGCCCCTGGAGCCAGGACAGGAGTGCTGTACATCTCCCGCCTGTTAAGTATTGACACTGCAGCTCACTATGGAATGCTAACAGGCAGGCAGGGTGTGGCCACGCCGTGTTAGCTCCTCTGACTCCGTGACCTCGGTTATATAACTGATTGTCAGTCTTTTTGTGGCAGCGAGGGACACAGTGCTTCCTGATGTGTCATGCGGCTCATGACTTGACATGCTGATGATGTAACCAAGAACGAGCTCTGATGACCTGAAGTACCACATTACTCTTGTTGGTTATTTGAGTTTCAGATTAGTAAAGGTGCAAGTTTATTTGTGTGTTTTACTCCAGGGCTTGTTTTTTTTTTTTTTTTTTTTTTTTGTGATGATTTTGCAGATTTAAATGAACACCTATGTTGCACACAGACACACCAAGGGCATGGTATACAAACACACATTACACACATAAATACACACACAGCACTAGCAGTCAAGGTTAAACAAAGATAACTGGACTTTATTTGGGTTAAGGACAGTGCAGCATGTTGGAAGTGAGCCTGACACACACACACACACACACACACACACACACGCAGAGTACACACACCTGTCAGTGTTGGCGTCTGCTCAGTCCTCTTTCTCGTAGTGTCCCTGCTCCTTCGTCCTCTCTCTGTCTTGGTCATCAGACCTTGTGGCAGGACCTCAAGGGACAGCTGGTGGGGCACAGTGTGAGCACCTGCACTGTGTGTGTGTGTGTGTGTGTATGTGTCTGTGTGGTTATGTACATCAGTGAGGTTGGGAGGAGGTGTACCTGCAGTGTTCTGGCCAAGTGTCTGTGTACCTGTGTGCGTGTGTTTAGTGTGTGTTAAGTGTGTGCATGTGAGCACCTGTGCTGCCAGCAGGAACCTGCCACAGCCGCGGTGCTTCATGACGTACGCTGGTGACTTCCTAAGGTCGTGCTGTGAACCCCATAATAACTATTATCATCTTAAAGTCAACTCGTCTGAGTGTACAGAGAAGGATGATAAAGTATTTGGTGCATTACAGATTCATGATAGATACAATTCTGTTCACAAAAGTGCTAATCTTTGTAACGGACAGCAACTTGCGTCACACTTACAGCATGATTATAGCATGACTCAAGTTTTTTGTTGCTTATTTGTCATTTTTTCATCTTGCTTTGGATTAAGCTTAACAACTTAAACTTGGTCAGCATACACAGTAATTTGCAAATGAGAAGCTAGCACTTCATCAGACATTCACGGTGCTGCCTGAAATACTTTTTCAGTATATTGTTAACAGTTCATCTTTCAGCCAATAGCCTTTTCCAGACAAGCTAACATCCAAATAAAGTCTGTTCAGTGTCATTATGCATCAGCATCAGGTCTGGTATACTGCTGGACTTCATCTGATCTTCCCTATCACTCTCCACTGTGTGCTGTCCAATAAATTAGATTTACCTTCAAACAAAGAAGCTGTTTTTTGTTTAATTGCATCTCAATTTGTGAAAGTATTTTTATAACTGTGTGTGGTTTCATGTCGGTTTCACTTTTCTAGAAGGTGCCACATCAAAGTTTGCCTTCCACGATTGCAGAATATTTCTCTAACCAGTGAACTTTGATTTCTACAAGCAATCAAGTCATCAAAAAGAAATTCACCACAGCTAAAAGCATGACAGACAGGAAAATGAGTGCAGGTTGACTTGTCACTCACTGCGCTCTGACAGCAACAAAATTGTGGAGGCGAGTGAGACTAAAAGTTTGTGTCAAGGAGTAGAATGAGGTCTCATGAGACTCTGCTCTTACAGCTGCAGCTTGTATCCCCCTCACTGTAATATGGTGGTAGAACGTCCGTAATCCGGCCATCACTGTCAGATTACTGCTGCAGAGCATGCCTGTCGCATCGCCACTGTTTACTGTCCTTGTACACTTTATATTTAAACCATTTAAGTACCTGTTGTGACTGGGAGGTTGGTTCATTTCACTTGCTGTCATCTTCATGAGGGGAGTTTGGTGCAGATGATGTTTATGTTGGTGGGCTGGAAAGTCTGCATGTTTAAGTGAAGGAGATATGACATTCAGACATATTAATGTCTTCCAAACTCTGTGTGTGTGTGTGTGTGTGAAACGAAAGTGGGAAAACACTTGAGAAAGAATCTAAAGCTGCAGATTATTGCTATGCATGCGTGGGCAGCATATACAGTGTGTGGAAAATGTGAGTTGAAGACCCCAGTTTATGTGTGCACATGTGTACACCTTTGAAGATGTGATTGTGTATGTGTGTGTTCCCTGCAGGCCCCCCTCCTAGCATATTCCCTTTCTCCCAGTGTTGGGATCTTATGGGGGTGATCAAAGCCAGGCTCCCTACGATTCTCTAGGCCTTCTGCGCTAACGCAGCTCAACTGAGGAATGCTGAGTAATTCCCTTAGGTGACAGCTTGTGCTCTGATGTTAAGTGTTAGTGCACTCTGTCAGTCTCACTTATACATGTTAGCTCCTCACACACACATGTGTGTGTGTAAATACTGGATACTGTACAAGCATTGCATGAGTATTTTCATTTCATTATTTCTCTTTCACACATCCACTTTTCTTGTGTCTTCTGCTGCAAACAGCCTGGAGTTAGTGTGTGTGTGTCTCATAGAGTTCTGCTCTGTGTTTTGTTCCACTGCGCTCACATCTCTGTCACGTGTCATGGTGATGTTGTTATGCTGTGATGTGTTGTCCCTGGTGAGTACTAGTGTTAGAGAGGAGGGATGAGGAAACGAAAGGAGGAGAGCGGAGGTGTGCGAGCTTAGGAGAGAGAAGAGGAACATGAAAAGAGAGAAGAAGAAGAAATGAGAGAGGATGATTAAAATGGCGGTTGGTCCACATTAAAATCCTCTCGACAACACCAACACTGATGCTACATGTAGCTTTTTTTCTGAAGTGCTGAAGTTCACTTTTCCTCTAAAGTGACAAACACAACCTTGATAGTTTGTTGTCAAGTTGACTTTGTAAATTCCTGTGCAAAGTAATGCGATCACACCACGGCATTAAACAGCTGGTATTATGTAATAAAAGGTTTAATGACATCAGAAGATCCTCAATTAACATCCCCACCTGTGAAGGCCTAATAGAGTGGAGTCAGAGAGAGTGAGCAGCCTAAAGCCCTGAAGTATTCATGCTGTAAGCAGCTCTCAGACCACGCCTCAGTACTGTGTTTTTATCGTCATGCATCTCTGTACATCAGTCTGCCTTATCTAAACTGTATACAGTGTCAGAGTGTCTATTCTAGCTGCGCCACTATCTATACTATCTTGGCTGCCAGGCACGCTGTTGCACCATGCGTGTAAGCATGCTGGCTATGAATGGTGTTGGAGACTCCTCTGTGTTTATCAGTGAGGGGGAAAAAAGCATGATCATCAGGTACACAGGAGCACATTTGGGCAGCTTTTAAGAGTGCTGAACTTTGACCTGCAGCGATAGTGCTGAGGGAGCGAGTGCACAACCGAGAGGCAGTTCATATTTCTCTCAGTCTCATCGTGCGTGCTCCTAGTCTTTTCTCTCCTTCTTCCTCTCACTGCTTTACTCTATTTCAATCCATTGAGCTCTTCCAGCATGAGAATTCACAGACTGTTGCCAAGACAGTAACATGTAATTAATTTAGGTAATAATGAGGTTTATGTTTGAATGTGTATCTGGAACAGATCAAATTATTAAAACAGGAAATAGATATGCAGATTTGTTGTCAGTTATTTTGTAATATTTAGCTGAGTAGATGTTTTTCTAACACTGTATTTCACCTCTTTGTTCACTGACATTATGAGATACTGTATCTTTGGCTCATTTTTATGATTTATTCCTGTATAATGTATTACAACTTGGTGCTTTATGAAAAGTATTATACTGGTATGAATGAGACTTTTATACAAACTGAGTCTGAAAGAGGTACTTCAATTTCTCATGCATGGCATTTGTAGGTCTCTGATAATTTGGGTGATAATTATACTCCTCTGCATACACAAAGGGATGAAGGCTGGTGCAGACTGGGTTGTGTTCAGCTAAACAGACACTAATTGGCCGGTTAGTTACTTGTCTTGTTGTGTGCAGCCAGTGAACCAAAAGCCTGCAGTGCAATCCAAGAACTTTGCAGTGCTGCACTTTCCTCAGTCTTTGAACGCCAACACTTATGACGCATTTTAGAAGCAGGAAAAACAGCCGTTTGTTGCGGCAGATCTTTTGCAGATTCGCCAAGTGAAAGTCAGTTTCAGTGGAATTCCCTTCTGAGGCCGGTCGCCTTCTGGTGCATTTGATCTGTTCCTTTTATTCGGGGGTTTATTAATTTTTTTTTCACCTACAAAGATACAAATAAAGAACAAAGGCAGCATAAGGAAGGACATGTATATGGAGCCAAACAAGCTCACAAGGGAGCTTGGACTGCCCTCCTAGCCTCCTGGGAAATAATTTAATGAATTTAATCACATAAATAGAAGCAAAATACAAATAATATGTGAAAACCGAAGCCAGTGTGACAAAAAATGTGACAGAGATATTTAGTTAAAACTTTAATCTAAAAGAAAAAAAATGAAAAACTGAATAAAACACACTCTAAATAGCTGCAGAGTCGAGTTTCTTGTGCTCCCATCTAGTAGAGGTGTAGATGTTGTCGATGGTAACAGAAGCATTAGCCAGACAAGCTGGGTCAGGGTGTAATCCTGCAAGAGATACAGCTCTGCTCCTCATTACACACACACACACACACACACACACACACACACACACACCACCTTTTGCTCTGTGCTCTTTGCTGACAGCTGTGCCTGCTGTGTCTCTGCGCGTGCCTGTGTAACGTGTGTGTGTGTGTGTGTGTGTGTGTGTGTGTGTGTGTGTGTGTGAGTGAGTGTGAGTGTGAGTGTGTGCATGCGTGTCCAAGGCTGAGACAGTGTGACAGAGGGACAGCAGGCAGGGGACCAATAGAAAAGCAGGCTGAAAGGGGCAGGGCATGGCTTCATAGGTGAACACGGAGACACACACATACACGGGCTGCCAAGTATTATTGAGTGTGTTGTGCGACAGACAGGGAACTGAATCCTAGCATGCTGAGTAGGAGGAAAAACTTGTAGTTGTGTGTGTGCATGTGTGTCTGTGTGTGCATGTGTGTGTGTGCGCACGAATGTATTTACAAACCTGTGCATATGTGTACACTGTTCACAGCATTCAGACCACTGTTGTCCATGAAACGGACAGTCAAGGTGAATCCAGGTGAAAGCTCTGTCTGTGTATTGATTTCAACAGTCAATAGATATTGTTTTATGGGAGGGTGATACAGCTGTAATACATTGAGGGGTGAGGAGTAATGACTTTAGTGGTGGTTGTAACTTTTTTAAAGCGGGTAATGACTGAATGAGAAGCATGTTGTTAATGTGCCACGTGGACCTCCGAGTTCAGTGTTCAATATTTCTGTTGTAAAACATTAGTGTTGTGTGTTTTCCAGCTCTCCACACACAGTTTTCATGTAATGCTCTTATGTTGGTCTGGTGGCTTGAACCCCCTCTTCTGTTCATGCACAAAGTTCACAACCTGCATTTGCATTGGTTGGAGTTACAGTTGGAAAATACGGTTTCACAGTGGTGGTGATTAAAAAGATATTAACGTGTGTGATCAGATTATAAGTGGACAGATCACTCATATTGAGGCCAGATCACACAAACCACTTACAGAGGTCATCTCAGATGCATTTGACCACCACATATCTTTTGTAGTATAAATGGTAATCTGTCCCAAGTCACAATGAAAGGCTGATTACTCATCTGACACCGTGCAAGTACACACGAAACATGCTGTCTCACTCACTTGTTAACACTGTTTCATTCTAATGAAATGATGTGTCTGGACTCTCCTTCCAATCAAGATAAGGAGCAGATGTTTGTGAACACGTAGTAACCACAATATCCCCATAGTCCCCTAAAAATTACACAATTCTGGGTTATTTGTTGAGTAAAGAGGAACTTTCTGAAATAGCTGTGGAAAATTCTTAATCATTTGTGCCTCTTGTAACTTTGTTACAGCATCGCTGTAAGTTAGAGGTTAGTTTTTTGAAGTGTATCAGCTAGGTGTACACACACAATATACACAGTATATTCTTGTTCACAGTATACATACTGTGAACAAGAACCAATATAGGCTACTTAGATACTTCTTAGCTACTCCGACTTCACACCTTCAAAAAATCTCACAATTTTGTGGCATACTGAGGTTGGAGAAACTTAAACAACTTTGAAAAATACTTTTTATAACATATTCTTAATTTTGTGGATCATGTTGTAAATTTGGCAAATGTTATACATCAAGTTATTCCTTTCTTTGTGTATCCATTTGTCCCCATATGTTGGCTAAGCTCAGTCACTTTTATTGGCCGGGTATGTGTACACATGCAAGGAATTTGACTCCATTTTTACAACAACAAAGCTTTTGTTCTGTAAATGATGCGTGCGTGTTTATGTGCAGGTTGAGCAGGGACGTGCGCATTCTAACTGATGTAAACTGGTGTGTTTACCATGTGAATCTAGCTGTAATCTACCCGAATAGTACAGATAAACTCTACAGATAAATTCTTAAGCCTCAGTGTGAATATGATATTTTCCATAGTTCCTATTTAAATCAAAATGTATGTCCCTCAGAGACTCTCAGTGTGTTGTACAAAGACCCTTCAATGCCTGCATCAGACATTTAGTGTGTTATCTCTGCGGAAGTGGAATTATCGATGTTTTCATCTCAGACCTTCACGTTTGTGTCTTTGCTTGTGTAAGTGTTTCCAGTGTTGTTGGTTTGTGTGTGTGTGTGTGTGTGTGTGTGTGTGATTCTAAATACTGCATGTATTTATTTATAAACCAGGTACACCAGGTGCTTTGCAGCTTTCACATGCCTCCATGCTCTTGTGTTTGCGTGTTGTTGAGTTTGTGTCAACTTAGGACAAACAAGAAAAACTGTTCTTTCGTATCAGTTTCTGTCCCCCGGGCTTTGTTGTCACATGATCGACTGACCTGATTTTGTGTTGCCAAGGCGATGCCTTGTTTCAGAGTTCAACTTTAATGTTCAGCTCCACCCCATGACCTTGGACATGTCTTTGTTGCTATGGTCACCGCCTCCGGGGTTACTGTAAATGAGAAGAGTGCATTGCAGGGGTGCACCGAGCACTTTTTTTTTTTGTGCTCGTGCTTCAGATTACTTTACTGCATTTACTGTGGCGGGGGAAAATTAGCTGCTTTTCAGGAACACTGCAACACATAAAGTTAGATTCACACCTGGGTGATACGTGAGACAGTACTCAAGCCTTCTAGGGTTCTATGCTTCTGTGCAATGCCAGTGGAGAAGTTTGCTTTGCACAGTAGTTGTAAACACAAGTTTAGACAGAGCTGAATCTAAAAGTCTTTGACTTACGGGACTTCAACATATTTCCTCGAATGACAGATGCAGTGTGACACGCCTGTATTTTTGCAGGAATTGCAGGATACAAACGCATGGCTGCCTTATGTTTATGATAGTGTTAAACCTTTCCATGAATTAGTGTGTATTTAGTCACATAAGCAACCAAGCATAAAATTATTCCAGCATTTTAACAACAGCTCTGTCAGGCTATGACCCAAACAACGAGAAAAGCAACAAACAAACAACATTTTGTTTCCACAGAAGCACCAGTTTTATTACCAGCTTTCCATTTCATCATAATAGCTCTCCGTTTACCGGAGGCATTTGGTCAAAGTGAAACATTGTCCACCAGACAGCGAGCCAAGCTCATGAAAGAGACCTAAATGCCTCCAAATAACTATGTTTTTATTTCAGCACAAAAAAAAAGGGAGGTGCGTAAACAAAGCGTGGTTGCCATGCCGATGGGGCGTCGGTGTATAAATAGCATGGGTGTTTGTTCTGAATACTACAGAGAGGGAGAGAGTGAGAGAATAGCAGGGAGTCAATGGTAGCCAAGGTGTAAAATCACAAGCACAGACACAAAATTAGGATGTCATGAAGGAGCAGCTACTACCAGCATAGATGTTATTCCTGAAAATGGGACTTTACTATTGTGCATAAGCTGCTGTTCTGCACAGCTGCCATTAAAAACCTGAAACTAACAGTTTTGTGGAAATTACACTTGGCTGAAGGTTAAGCTGATTATAATTGCATAGCAGGTAATTTAGTTTTTATGCTGTGATAATTGAGCTTCCAACCAACAATCGTACTGGGAAAAAAAAACAAACATTCCTGCTGCTTTGTCGAATAAGAGTAAGAAAGGTGGTGTTAAAGGTCTCTCTGTCCTTGCAGGGAATGGTGACAGCACCTGCAGACACAAAGACGTGGACAGACGGCGCAGGCACTCAGAAGGCTTCCCTCCCATTGGTGGAGAGATCCAGACTTCACACCAGGAACTGCGGCTCCAGTCAGTTGTCGGCTGTCAACTGAGCGGCAGGCTCTACCTACTCCGCCCAAGTAGCACCACCTCCTCTGCACAGGTAGGATGAAAGAGAAACAGACCGTGGAGTGTCGTGACTGCAGATATGATATGATTTTAGCATAAATATAAAGGTTAAAATACTATTTAATGCATATTCTATAATATATATAATATAATATAAATATGTGTGTGTGTGTGTGTGTATGTGTGTATGAGCTCCAGCTGCAGTCTTCACTAATAACACACACACACTTTTTATGTGAGCACTTAAATGTGACATCAGATCACAGAATTACAGACGCGGAGAAATGCTGCATGACCTGCTCTCAGTCACAATTAGATATTCCCACTTGAGTCTGCGTAACGCTGATGATGCAAGATGACAATCACCAAAAACTGTCCAAAGAATTAGTTACCTGTCCGTCCACATAACTTCATGCTTACACATCTTGGCTCAGTGCGAACACAGAACAGACCAGAACTAAAAGGCCACCTTTTTTTTCTCCTCCTCCTTGTTTGGCACAAATGAGACACAGCACAGCTGTGAAAGCGACTCAGCAGACTCTACTCTTTCTTCTACTGATAATAATACTAATGTGTCAGTATTATGCTGTTACTGAAATCTGAAAGCATTATATCAGTTGCTCCCAACCTTTTTTGGCTTGCAAATGTTTATAACAAGTTGCGGTTAGCTATTTCCCCTTCTCTTATTGTTTTTGTCACATTGCCTTTACCTTGATAGTGTATAGTAGCAGGGAATAAGCAGACCTGACTGGAAGACCTTTGCAGCACATAGTCAGCGTCTCAAACTTCTACCACCAGAAAAAGCCTGAAGAGGAGAAAGTGTCTAGAGAGGAGTCCAAAAAAGTAAAGCTGTGTGTGAATTCTGTGTACCCGAAACAGAAACAGAGTTTTGTCAGTATGAGAGTTGTAATATATCATCAGGAGAACTGATGTGCTTATGTGTGTTTGGGTGTCTGTGGCCCAGAGGATAAAGTTTTCTGGGCTTGTCAGAGCTCTTCTCCTCCTCCTTCCTTCTCCTCTCTCCTTCCATTTAGGTGATTTGTCTTTTGATTGTAGTCTTCCTCATCCTTCACTGATGTCTCTCAGTCTCACTTTTCTCTCTCCTCTTCTCCCTCCTTTCGGTATTCCTCACCCTGGGCTGTATCTATTGAAGCTCCTCCGTCAGTCCTTTATCTCCGTCTCACCAGCTGTGTGTCGGAGCTCCATTCTCTCCTATGAGGGAGAGCAGCATGAATAGAAGGGCTTACAGTGAGAAAGCCAATCCCTGCCTTTTTGGTCTCATTGAACGCATCTCTTACTCCTCTCCTCTCCTCTGTCCTAAGACTCTGCTGAGACCAATCTTGTCTCCTCTGCCTCCTGCTGCTCACTGTTCCCAGGGTCTCAGATGGGGTGTTATTTTAAGGAAGATGTATTTTAAGGCAGAAAGTGAGGGAGATTACACACAAACACATCCAAAGTACAGACTGCACCATCTTCAACGTGAAACAATAACAGGTTTAATTAGTTTAAAAATGACAAAATTCAAAGAAGAGTCTCGTCCCAGTTGCAGTGTACCTTACTGACTTTTGACTAAACACTTTTTTGTTTATCGGCCTTCAGCGGTGCACAGTTATACTTGACTCACCAACAGCATCATTAGATTTTACTGTGAGCTACTCGTGTGCTTGGGGACTCGCTTCAAAACTATACAAATATGTTTTGAAGTGGAGCCTAATTAGTTTATTAATTTAACTTTGTACCAATTCAACGAGGAGCGGTGACGAAGGGTGTAAAATAAGGAAAGGAAAGGTAAGATTGGGAGGAAACGCATGTAAGAGAAGTCTATAATTAAACAAAGATGCTGCATATAAAATAGTCTCCTAAGTTCTGTTTCTTTCTCACTCACAAAGATTCAACCTCTTGCTGCCCTCCTCTCCCACCCCTCTCTCCTCTCTCCTCCCTGTCTCCTCCTTTCTTCACCCATCAGTCTTGCTGAATGGAAATTACACATTTCACTCCCCGCTTCTTTCTGCTTCCTCTCCCTTTTGTAAATTTGCTGTTGACAGTTTTCTTTCTCCAAGCAGAAACCCTCAGAAATGAGCAGATGGAGGGCTGACAGTCTAGAAGCTCAAACAATGACGCTGGGCGGCAAGTCGTGGTGATCAACACATGTCAGAAAATAGCTCTTAATGGGGGAACCATATACAGACTGTCAGTCATCTATATAGGGGATGGATTCATCACTGTCGCTGCTGCCTGTTGAGGATGCAGAGTCACAATCCAATCACCTAAGACTTGACGTGTGTGTTAAGATGTTTGACACGTGCCTTATGTCGTATCCTGCACGGTTTACGGTGAGCTCAACAGTAGAATAAGCTTGTGTTACTTGACAGATAGCACTGCAAATCATGAATAATACACTTCTTATGAATGTGAATTGTTAATCGTGCTAATGTGGCTCCTTGTGTGTGCTGAAATCTCTCTTGTGCTGAGTTCATGTTGAATCCACCGGAGCAGCCTGGAAAAGCATGGAGCAGCCGTGTTTTTGTCTGATCTGGGATTTTTTTTTTGGCCTTTTTGAGATTTATTTGACAGAGACAGCTTGAAGAATAACAGGAATGTGGGGGTAGGGAGATGGAGAATGACATGTGGGAAAGAGCCACACATCGGATTCAAACCCTGGGCTGCTGCGGCAAGGACTGAGCATTTGTACATGGGGCAGATAATGACACCACAGATCTGAGTGATTTTTTTAAAGAAACTTTGTGAAAAAGACCATTTTACTTTTGGTTAGGGCAGGAAGATGTGAAAAACAAGATATCACACTAACCTGGAGACATTCTTCTCGCAGTGTGTATAGGCTTCTGGTAAATCACATGAATATCCCTATCCCTATCTAATCTCCAGATACAAACAGTAACATGTTTGCCAAGCCAAAAGAGCCAAAAATGATGACAAAGATGTTGATTTTTGCACCATGCTTTATGTTTATCTAAATAAATAGTTGCTCTTTATTCTTTCCTTGCAAGTTTCCTGGAAAAAACGATGAAGTTTGATATTTATCATGGGCAAAATGTGCAATTTGTTCATTTCCAGTTAGTTAATGGGGAAACAAATAGTCTGTACACTGTGCTTCAGCTGAACTTAGCTTTACTGGAAACAGTCCCATTTATGTGGAAAATAGATTACATAATAATTGATTGAATAATTAATTATTAAGTATGACATATGACATCCTTGGAGTTGACAAAAATGACATAAAGTGAAGCACAAAACACTGGACCAGCACACAGGATCTGCCTCCTGTGTGCTGGTCCTAGACTTGAGGTGTCACATTGATCCAGTCATTAAGTTTAACTTTAAATTCAGATAACACCTGGGGCACACTTGCAAAATACACTTTGATTTCAATATCGCATGACCAGGCTGTGTTATTTTACATGCCGAGAGAAAGAGTAAACTTGTCTTGCAGGGAAAATCTGACAGCTTTATATTAACATCATATTCTCAGAGATTGATTTTTCTTTTTCATTTGAAACTGAAATGACTCCCACCCACTCTCTCATGCTCAGATTCAACGCAGCCTGCAGCGGCCACTCACAGTAATCTCAAAGATGTCAAATTACCAATTAACCCAACAATGTTCTGTATAATAAAGCTTCAGAAAAACCTTAAGATGTCCAGCAATGCTAGGGGCTGACAGTCCTCGATACATAGTAAGCTGAATCTGTCCTTGTTGTTTGACATTACAGTGCAGTCATTTTGTTGCAGGCTAACAACAAAAAGCAATATGTGCATCCAGCAAGGAGGTCAAAGTATATATTTTTGTTTTAGCCTGACAGAGGTTAGCAGTACAGTGTCACATTGCTTCCTTGAGAGGGTTAAACAGCATGAGTAAATGCAGTGGTCTCTCTCTCTCTCACTCTCTGTGTGTGTGAGCATGGATTTCCCCTTCTCTGTTTTCTTGTAATAGCTGCGCTCTGCTTTATTTGATCTGGGCCCATGCTCTCATAGTAGGATTGAATTGGGTTTGGAGAGCAAGGAAAACACACGCATACACACACACACACACGTGTACACACACACCTGAGACTGCCAACTGCTACAGCAGCTGCCCCAGAATGAAGGAGGTAGAGAGGAGAGGGGAGGAGAGGGGAGGAGAGGGGAGGCAGAAGGACGTGCAGCCGGAAAGTAGTAAGATACAGGAGGATTGGGGAGGTTGTAAGAAAAGAAAGAAAGAGATGAGACAGCTATTAAGCGCGAGAGTGGATTATTGGAATGAACCGAGAAAATTTGCATCTTAAAATGAAAGTATTCTGGTCTAATGTGCTGTTGGTCACAGACGTGCAGAAGGAATTAATTAAATCAAGACACATTTCATTCATATCTCTCTTTTTCCTTCTCCGTCTTCTCCCTGCTTTGTCTCTCTTTTGTCCTCCATCACCGCCTGACTCCCATGTCCCTCGCTCAGTCTCACTTTTTGTCTCGCCGTCTTTACTTGTCAGGCCGCACGTCTTTACAAAAAAACACACAGACACACACAAGTGGCTGTCTCTGCACACTAAGCAATTAGTTAATTACCTTGCCCCGTGTCAGTGAGTTCGTCCAGACTGCTGTTTTTTTTTTTGAATTACTAAGTTGAGAAGAGGGAGATAGAGGAGAGGAGGCAGACAATTGAAGAACAGAGGAATGAATGAAGAGAGAGACATTTTCAATTGGAAGAAGTGACCTGTGACCGCATATTGTGCATGTACTAGGAACTCTTAGCAAGAGAGAAGAAAGGAAGACAATGAAGAACATTTGAACATGCTTTATTTGAATGTTTGAAGATTGTCAAACATGTTTTTTTTCTGTTTTAAAGATCCCTTGAAAAACATCATATCATCATCTTCTTTGTAACAACATTTGTAAGGATATTTCTAAGAAGGTTGAAGTCCGTCACCTCAGTAGCTCTCTGAGTAGAGTGTGTAGCAACCATCACCAACAAATTAACATATTCTCATATTCTCTCTCATGATCCTTATCGAGCCATCTCATGTTCCCAACCCAAAACTGTGGCATAAAGCTTTTTGCAGGAATGCAGTGCTCGGTAGCACAGCAGCACAATATATCTTTTCTGCCAAATACTCCCAGACAAAGCAGTTATGTCATCATATTGATAAAAACAGCTTCTTCTCTCTTCCTCCCCCCCCCCTTTTTTTTTTTGCACGGTTGATACAATCGTAAAAAAAGAATTTCAGGGGAAGAAGCAGCCCCTTCTGTCCTGAGAACCACAAAATAAAATCAATTTAAGTATAGAACTTGGTTACAGCAACCTGCAGCTGCTCCTTATGTTCCTTACGGCCACTGCCTGTTTGTAAAGGAGACGTTGAAGTCAGGTTTAATAACCATATGGAGGGTGCAATGGCTTCCCCCATAGGAGCTAATCAGTATGTGCATGTCTGCTTGGTTCAAACACTGTGTTCTTTACTGCGTCCTGATAAACATCACTGTGTGTGTCTTTCTGCAAGTGTGCATTTGTAGTTCAACATGTAGAGCATATACCTTCATCTACACGTGTCTGTATATGTGTGTGTGTACGTGTGTGTGTGTGTTAGAGACACAGCCTTCAGTCATTTATGTTTGTGCGGCACAACGTGCTGAAATGCATGTGTAAGTGAAATGTGAAATGTCATGTGGAGCTGCCGGTTATCGACTGGAATTCAGCCATCAGCATGGAAAAACATGTTGCTGTAGGTCATTGATAATGAGCTATACAGTACATGTGCTGGAACATCGTGTGTGTCTTTGAGCGTGGAAGTGTGTGTGTGTGTGTGCGTGTATATGTACTGTAAGGGGATGTGGGTGGATGCCTGCGTCTGCATTTTTGTGCCATGTTTTGTGACTTACTATGTCTAAGCATTTACTCCTAAATTCATCTTTAAGAGCTAGATAAAAATGTGCGTTTTAAGAACTAAAGAAGTGTGTGTATAATTCTACGCTGTGTGGGTGCCATTATTCACAGAAGAGTGCTTGTCTGCCTTCGGCGTGATTAATCCACTGTCCTTCCTAACTCCGACCCACTTTTGTTGCTCTTTCTTTTGTTTGCTCTTGATTCCCTTCTGCTTTATAGCATTAAGCAATGAGTAATGATGACTGACATCATCTCTGGCTAGGCTAGCGCCGACTAATTGGCCAGAGCGATCTGATTGCATTAGATGTTATTCCTTCAGGGTATTCCCTGTCCTCCGCCCCCACTTTGAAAGATATCCCTCATTGTTTGCATGGAGCGACATATTGCTTTTTGTGTGGCCTTTGTTTTTGGTTTTATTGTATTCAAAGTGGGAAGTCGCTTGTCGGTTTGTAAGCGGGTCATGAGATTAGCACTTCTGATTTATGGTTTGTGTATTTGAACCTGAAATGTGAATAATGTTAAAAGCTGTGATCGCTGTCGAGCTTTTACCACTCTTGTTAATTGCTATCATCGAAGATGCACGTCTCAGGATACCTCAAGGATATTACAAACGCTCTATGGGGACAATAATATACCACTGCAATGTCTTGGGTTATTGGGTGGGTGCTCTGGGTGCTCATGTGAGAAAGCAATAAAGGTTGAAAAATGAAGTTGCGCTTTAGATTTACTAACAGCCATGAGAGGCTTTTTCCTCCACTCATCTCTCTTCCTCTTTCTTTCTTGTCTTCTCTGTCTTCTTTCTTTCACAGCAGCTGCTCTAAGAGCCACCTTTTCAAGTGAGGTAAAATGATTATAGTAATGGATGCCCCCCTCCTCCCCTCACTCACTCCAAGCTTTCTCTTGCTTTTTCTTCACAGTCACTACTCTGTACATTCTGTTCTGTGCATTAGTGCGGCCCCGGGAATGCCCTCGCTCTCAACGGCTTAATGCAATCACACCTCCGGTATAAGTGCACGAGAAAGAGCAAGACAATCGAGGAGAGAGATGAGAAAGTAGAGGGTGATACAGGAGGGGGACTGGTGGGTGGCGACTGGCAGCAGTGATCACATCAGAGGATGATAATTACCTGGAGACGGGACAGAGAAGTCATGCAAATTAGATCATTTACAGGTTTTCCTGTCAGTTCAGTCATGATAGTTTTCAAGGTTGGTATGCATGGAACGAATATCAGCCATGACACACCGTGGCCGTGAAGTTCAGTGTATCCATGAAGTCACATTTCAAGTAAAGACAAAAAATAATAATAATAATAAAAAAAGTTTGAATAAGATGAACTTTTAAAAAAAATCACCTCCAAAGCAGCAAATAAACGTGATCCTCAGATATTTTTATGGATCCTGTGCCTGGGTGTTCTGAAATAGTCAGAGTTCATGATGACAAACACCTTTTCCCAGGAGGCGTTGAGCTCAGTTCAGCAACTTCAGCTTTTAGTAAGATGAATGGGGATGGCCTTTGTGGTGCTGGGGAAGTTCTTATGCTGAGACCTATAGAGGGTTTATTGCTTTTACAACTAGGCTTCGTGATAAAGTGCCATCTTTCTGACCACCCACTCTCTCCCACCTACCGTTTCTTCTCCATATCTCACTGCCTCTTTGCGTGTTAGCATCCTGTCCCCGTGCCTTGTTGCTTCTGTTATCTTGTTCTCTTTTTGTCAACTTTCCTTTCTTTCCCCACTCCTTTCATCTCGCTGTGTGTCCTTGTTTCTGTCAGTTCCCTCTGCTTTTCTCTGCATGCCTCTCTCTAAATCCCTGTCATTGACTTTGCCACACTCTCCCCTCGTCTCCCATCTCTCTTTGATAGTTTGCAGCCACTGCTTTAAAGCCATTCACGTCAATTTCCTTTTTTTCTTGAGTGGCTGGCGTGGTGTGAGTGGTGCTTCTAATTGGAAAACTGGTTCATGTTTGTGATCTGATGATATGATACCTGAGCTGGTAGCTCTTATCACTGCCTCCCACTCTCTGTAATAATTAGGCTTGATTGGCTTGACAGGAGTCGGGGAGACAAATAAACTTCCTAATAAGACCACCTAGTGATGATGGAGCCGCACACAAACATACAGTATATCTGTAGTGTGTCTGTCAGCTCACTCATCACTCATCTGTAAAACAGAGCAAAGTTTTGCTGTGTTTTTCACATCGGCTGTCTCAAAAAAAATCACACCATTATTCTTGTGCTGTATAGTGCTGTATTCACCGGTCCTTCCTGCCATCAGAAAATGTGTGTATGTACGGCAGCGCTGATGGATGGCCACTTACCAGTATCCCTATATACTCCCCACTTATGCTCCTCTACTCAATCCTTTTATGTGCGGAGAGGTGTGGGCTAATAGCCCATTGAGCTAAACTAGTTTTCCTTCACTTGGGGGAACAGAGTGAACTTGGGGCTAATGTAGAGCCCTGTGGTTTCCTGAATGGTATAACAATGGCAGATAGGCTTCGGTTGGAGGATTTTAATGGAACAGTGTGGGGTGATAGCCAGCAGACATTATTTAACATGGACGTGCGAAAGGTTTTCAAAGTTGCAGCATATGTTTATGAAAAGAACGAAAGATTTAGCGATTATTGTCGCGGTTCAAATAATCAAGTTTTTTCAAATAAAATGACAGAAAATAATAAAAAATGCTGATCACACTTTCCCAAAGCTCAAAGTGACACATTCATATTGCAGTCCAGCCAGTATATTATCATACAGGACAAAGAAAGGCAACAAATGATCCCATTTGAGAAGCTTGAACGCAGCAAATGTTTGAGAATCTCCTCTTGAAAAGTGAATCAAATTGGTTATTCGATCACCAAAATGGTTGCCTGTTATTTTTGTGTTAGCAGACTTCAGACCAGACCTCTGTATCTCTGCAGAGGAAATGATTTGGCCTCTGCATGTAAATGAATTGTATAAATTGTTCCAGTCCTTTACATGTTTCCATCGAATAAATAAATGAAACGTCTTTGTTGGACTGAAAATCCACAGACCTCTCATGAATGCATTCGCACAGCGCGGCCTCTCTCAAGTAATAATTCAGTGCTGTGGTGCTACACTCTGGTGGGACTTCATACAGTATTGTGATAGCCTTAGATAGGGAACGTGTTGTACACATCACACAGCAGCACAGGCCTGCCACTGTACATAACTGTAGGCTGTGTTGACTGTTGCGTGGGAGGTTACATAAACATACACGGCGAGGGAGAAAAGGGCCTCCATAATGTCACATTCATAAATACGTGCAAAAAAAGAGCCCACGACGAAAGAAGGACAGACAATCAAAATATTTAAAAGCTTAAACAGATCCCGAAAATAACTGCAGCAGTAGTATAAATGGTGATGAGAGCACAGCAGACCTCAGACTGGAACCATTAATTAAACCAGTTAGTTATTTGCCCGCTGCAGTTGTTGGAACGCCCCGGTCTTGATTGTACTGAGATAGCACACACAGTTTTCTCACCACAACTCGAGAATAACCCCTGAGCAGTTTGAAGGCGTTAGCAGGTGTGTGTGTGTGTGTGTGTGTGTGTGTGTGTATGTACAGTATGTGTGTGTTTGTGCGGAGGTGTGTGCGTGAATGTGTTTGACAGCAAGGATTACATAACAGAGATGCCTGCTGCTGCAGGTCACTGTGAATGACAAGAGCAGACACACACAGGCGCACATGTAAATCATTACAGATAGAAGAGTCGTAGCTGCATGCACACACGCATACATGCACACACACATGCGTACACACACATACACCTCCTCCTGTATGCCTTAAGTGTTCTTGCTCTTGCTCATCTTTCCATCTGGTCCATTTGAGCTGCAGCCTGATTAGCTGATAGATTTTTTCTATATATAAATATATATATGATGAAATCTTTACCCACAAACAGTGAGTTCTCTTTGCTTGTTATCCTCAGCTGATATTTCGAGTAATGGTGTTTGTTTTTCCTACAAGTGTCTTTGTTGAATTTCGGAGGAAAAGCTGCACCTTTCCTGGGATGTATTTATCACGGGACAGCTCATGCAAATCACCCCATCAGGAGAAACGTGCAGGAACAAACATGCAGACGCTGGTCCCAACTGCAGGCGCGAGTCAAACAAACACACGCACAGAGACATACGCAGTCCACCTACACACACACACACACACACACAGGGATCCATCTGTCTGTTTCTATGTTCAAAACTATTGACTTCTGTTGCTCCACACACACAAGCATACACACACACACAGACACAGGAACTATGGAGTTGCCAGCTTTGTGGAAGTATTTTTAGACAGTGTTGGTAGTATTGCACTCTAAACATACTGAAGACTTGAAAACAGAGTTGTAATGTAAAGATGTGATGCAGTCTGTTTTCCAGCCCTTTCCCCACTCCTCCCACTGCACCAGCCATACTAATGAATCTACATTACCCCTCTAATAGAAATCCATGTTTGCGAGTTGGCAGAGCTGCCCTCATCCTTATGCAAGCTCCTGCACAAATGCAAATCCACAGAAATGACACAGAGTTTATGAGCGAGCCAGCCGCTGTGGATGACGTGCTGTGTGTGGAGGACACACGGGTCCAGTTTGGCTACTGATTCTATTCTAAATGAAGCAGGAGTTTGTGAATTATTGAAGCGCCTGTCCTCTTTCTCTGCTGCCTTTCCATCTCTTCCTCTCTTCTCTCCCTCTTTAGATCTCATTTTTCTCACACATACACTCATATCTTCCCTTGCCCTGTCCTTCCTCCTCCTTTTTTTTCTCTTTTAGTCTCTTCTATTAGATAAGTGGGAAGTGGGGTCAGCTTTATTTGTGAACCAGTAGTTCAGTGTGTGTGTGTGTATATTTGTGTGATTTGAGTGATGCTGGTTAATCCAGTGTTGTCCTTGGGGACACATTTGGCCCATATTACAGCCTGCTATTACTGCGTCTAAAATCTCTTGTGCATTGAGACAGTCGTTATTTACTGCTGTGCATCGACCCCAACTCCCACTCTAAATTTTTTTTTCACGTTTCCACTCTACTCTGCAACAGCAAATACAGAAAGACAGAGCTGAGATTTAAAAATCACACACACATGCATTTAGTTGAAAATGCACAACAATTCATGCTATCATCATTACTTAAAGAGAAAATAGCACCTTCAACATACTAAATAAGTATTGATATCTTTTATTTGAACACCTCTAAGATAAATTGCTTTGCGTAGTGCAAAAGGAACTTTATTTTTTGTTTTTCCATAAAAAAGAAACATACATTATATAAAAAGAGACAAAGTTCATTCTTGACCTTGGAACCAGGAGGTGACAAATAATCTCACCACAAGGTCCTCTCTGGAGCTTCGTTATAACACATGACCTTCCACGGTTGATGTAGTTACCTATTTCTCATGGAATTCGAAATTTTACTATTGTGTTTTACTATTTTTTTCCAGTTTCTCTTGGCTTAAAGGTTGCAAGCAAACAGCAACCTCTGTGGCTGTGAAGTGAAGCCATTGTAGAAGAGCCAAAACCTGCAGTTCCTCAAATGGCCACTTGATTCTGGCTACAGAATGAGTTAATCTCCAAAAGGCCTAATGTTAAAATGTTTACAGCCTGGTACAAATATCAGTTTTGGTCTGTACTGAGGGTGAATTTTTATGGAACTCACCTGTTCAAATTATATCAAGGCTTAAAGTTATGGAGCGTGGCAGTTTTGATTGCCTTACAGGTAGCCAACAATCCACGCCTTTGCTCATTTTTAGATTAGACAGGAGGCGGCAGAGGCAGGACTGCCAAGATGGCTGCAGCCAGAGCCGCCACACTCTGCCTCACATGCGGCTCTTCAGGAACCTGTGGGTGTTGCATGGATACAATGTCCATATTTATACTGTCTATGGTTGGGAGTGAATTTTATTCTTGACTTTGCAAGCATCAGTTGACAAAATAGTGTGATGGGATGCTCTGTCAGTTAGTTAAATAAGCAAAATCAAAAGAATTTCTCTTTGTGCAAAGAATGGGCAATTTAGAAACTGTGTAAGTTTAAGATATGATTCAGTCTTTAGACAACGGAGGTTTGCTCCAAGCAGGCTTTTTTTTATTTTGATTTAACATTTTAATTTTCCACCAAGGATTAACTATCTGATCTATAAAATATAATTTGTTCAAATCTATAAGAGCACAGACAGAGAGAAAGACAGAGTACTGGAGGCATGATTAAATACAGTGTCACTTATCACTTCTCTATGTATCATAGTAAAATACACAGGCATGCAGGCCCACCATCAAACAGACTCAACAGAAGTCAGATTACTACACCATATACCACCCAGCGGTAATGACTGATCAGCAGTCACAGTCATGTAGAAACCAGTGGGAAGATACTCCACCATATATTCCTCCCTCACCCCCATCGTTCATCACCCCGGCCTTATCGCTGACAGCGACCACGCTCTCTACTTCCTCTCCCTGCCTGTCACACACACACTTCAGGATAAGATAGAAGATACTTGTGCTTTTTGTTTGTATAGATTTGGTGTCTTGTATCAATAGTTGGCAAAGAGCAAATGAATATTCATTGTAGCTCAGTGTTGGCAGTCAGACAGGTCTCTATCCTGGTTTTATGACAGGAGTTGATGAATGGTGCACTAATAACCAGCGCTCTCTACAGGGACTGCGTGCTATGTTGAGCATGTCAAATAGCAGCAATCGTGTCTTTTTTGCTGATGTTTGAGCTTTAAAGTAAAGAGATGACAGTCAGGATGGATACAAAGAGAAGGCATGCACTCAGATGATGTATGGATGACTTTTTGAAGATTGTTTTTCTTTCTTTCCTGTCACGTTAGACGTTCCGCATGCTTTGGCACAAACGGTGCATTCAAGGAAATCGGATTGGGTATCAAGTACCAGCTGCGTCTCACTATTTTTTATTTGATCACTGACTTTGTCTGCCTTTATCTTGTTACCTGTATTTTCCCACACATTCTTAATTTACTCTGACTTAGATGTCGTTCAACTTCCCAAATTTAACATTACAACACATTTTGATACCCAAATGTTCTCAAATTAACATACTGCTTTCTCTTGCTAATTTCTGCCAGTCAGTAGGGAGACCTTTTCTACAATAATGTGGAAATTAAATTATTAGTCAAATAATTGACTAAATCAGCAGAGAAGTTCTCTGCAGCAGTTTTGATCATCAATTAGTCAACAATATTAATCATTTCTCAAGAAAGAATGCTTCAGATTCACTTGAATACATGCTGCTTTTCTTTATGTTATGCAAGAGGAAACTACAGTTATGACTATTTTTAGAAGATATTGATTTGGAAAGTTGTTGTCAGCATTTTTCAATATTTTGAGCACTTGACAATGAATGGAGTACTTGAAAAAGTACAACAGGTTAATTGACAATGGAAATAATCATTACTTGCAGACCCACTCTCATGTGTAACACAAAAAAATCCATGTAAATATTTATGTAATTTAAATAAACCAAAGTCAAAACCATCAACAGTAATCTTATCCTTGGATTGCTGCTGTGGATTCTTTTCATCCCACTCCATCTCTCTTCTTCTGCCTCTCAGCTGCTGCTGCTTCCTCTGTCCTCCCTGCTCTTCAATATTGATATGAGCTGTCATTGGTCCAGTTATTTATGAGGCTCCTCCCTGGTATTTTTCCATTGGCTCGGGTTCTACAGTAAAATTCTTCTCTAGTCAAATCTAATCCAGAGCAGCCTGATTTCCAGTTGTACGACAGCCTGGCCGAGTCAAAGACAGAATGTGCCGTTGGACGGATATGAAAAAAAATGAATGGTATGTTTTCAGCTCTTGTACACGTATGAATGTTTTACAGCCTGTTTGCTCGCTATTTCTTGCTTTCTCTTCTTTTTTCTTTCTGTCTTGCTCTTTCGCTCCCTCCCTCCTAGAATTGCAGCCAAAGACTCTTTCCCATAACCTTTTCAGACCTGTGTGTGTATGACTGTGTGTGTGTGTTTCTGCACAGAAGTCTTAAACAAGGGAAAGATCGAAACACATGCAAGCCTTCTACACACCCACTCATGTGCGCACACACACACACACATACTGTACAGGCCTCATTACACAGGCCCTAGGGATTTGTGTCAGAACTATTTCCTGTTTGGGACTAGGGAGAAAGGGGAAGTAGTGAGACTGAAATATGACGTAACAACAGCGGTGGTCTTCCTGTGTGCTCTGCTTGGGCCTGGGTGTTACCCAGAATTTAGTTTTCCATGGTCATTAATTTCTTTGGCCGTACGTACGGCTGACATTAGCCCAGCGAAGTCAGTAATCCCGGGGCCTGTTTCACAAAATCTGTTTGCACACAACTACACACAGATCGTAAATTTGCAGATAAATTTGTGAGTCCTACAGAGCTGTTGGACGCTTGAGCGTGTGGTTTGTCTTAATGAGGGAAACGTATCAGAGTGAGCACAATGCAAATTGCAGCTTGCATGTTGCAAATGTGGTGAGACTGATCCCGGGGTAAAGACCGGTATGCACAAACTGTCAGTTTACTCATATATTAATAGACATAGGCAGTGATCATGTGAATACAACTGTAGGAGTGAATGTAAAAGCCAACTAGAATATGTCAGTGTTGCTCATTTTGGTCCCCTTATATTATATTGTAAGGTCTTAAGCAGCTTTTGTGAAGTTTAAACACAGATGTATGGTGACAGTTGACACATTTTGTTTTTAATTCCGCAGGCTTTTAAAATTATGAGGAAACTATTTAAGAGATACAAACTGACACCTAACTATATTTAACCACATGAGAGCCTGATAAATGTGTGGACAGTTTGTGGCAAACAGTGCTGCTGTCTGAGGTTTCCATTTGTGTGTAAATGCATGAAAACCACCGTTTTGTGCTTGATCATGTGAGGGCACGACAAAGGACACGACATTTCCTCTTTGTAGACCACATACATTTGCACAGAGAGCAGTTATTTTTATTCATTATTTAAGTCCACATATTTCACACTCATCCTGCTTCTTAACACCACGGGTGGTTCCTACCTGACAAGGAGGAGGAATAAAATTAGCATCCTCAACACCTGATCCTTGGGGTTCATTAAAGTATGCGTTTTGATCTCTTTTTATAAGTTATAAGACAGCAAGAACTGACTCTAATTCATTCTATTTATACTAAAATGCACTTTTCTTTCAGGGCCTTAACGACACTGCTTCCCATTGAAGGTTTAATTATGAAACAGCTGCAAAGACTGTATCCTTATTCGATATTTTTTGTAGAGATCTGAAACTGACTAAATGATCAAGTTTTGTGTTAACACCGCCTAGAAAAAAAATATCAACCACGTTACACAGATGAAACACACGAACACACCCGGCTACGAGAGTGTCAAAAACCGTTTTACATACAGGAAATAATTATCAACAATGACTTAGGTGACTGGTGGCAAAAAAAGAAAAAAGCTGGGATTCACTAATACAGCATGCAGGATGTGAGCGCCAGTGACTTCCTCTTGAGGTGTGAAGTCATCTGCTAAAAACAGAGGCAATGTAACACCTCGCTTGCTTTGTGGATCTTACACAATTTACCTTGGAACAGAAAATAAAGGAACATTCACACATGTATGTGCAGTACATCCACATGCGAAGATACTTCATGCAAACAAAAGTGAACAAAGTAATCAGACAGTCTCATAAAGTGAAACAATAGCGTGCTGTAGTGTGACGTTTCGAGTGGAACTGAACAGAAAGGGAACTTTTTAGCTTTTAATTGCAGAAATACTCATGTATGGGCGTTCACTATTATTCATTCCCAATAAATGCTTACAGTAACAGCTTGTGCACTGTTCCCTAACTTGTGCTCAACTTTCGCCTTATTGAGATCATAATTTAGTACACAGTTTACTGTAATTTGGACATTCTGCAGCCTTGATTTGCGATGAGATATCTTTATTCCTGTTCTGTAAACTGATTAGTTACAGATCAGTAGCAGCAGTGAAGGCAGATAATGAAGTCTGGTAATTAAAAAGCATCTCACAGTTGCTGTACGATGTTGTGGCGGTGCTTTCTATCACAGTTTGTTTGACTCTGATATATGCAGTGATGGGAAAAAAAAAAGAAAAAGTAACACTGGTTTCCTTAAAATAGACTGGAAAGCCATGTTGTTCCTCTCCATAGCAACAGTTGAGCACTGACTTGGAGTTGATGGAGTGGATTCTCTCTGCACCTTATTTACTCAGTGTGTGTGCTAGTGCATGTGTGTGTGTGTGTGTGTGTGTGTACTGTATGTCTTCCTCTGGTGTGTCTTTGTTTATTTGCGGACGAAGAGTTCCAAGACATTGTTTGTTTGGTTGAGTCCATCTCTGTGGCAACGAGGAGAGAAACAGCATTGGCAGACTTTGGCTCCTGCTAAGCCAGATAATGAAGTCTTCACTTTCTGTTCTCGGATGTCAACCCCTCCCAGGACATTACCACGTGGGTATGATGACAAATCCCTACATGTCAATGTATGGATCTTTGCAGTAATACATATGCAGCATTCACCGGGATGAATAATCTTAATACATAAAGCAAAAGAATGCACTCAATTAGCTTCTGTTAATTCGTCATGTACATGAACCCAGGAACCTAACTACTGTGGATGTGGCTTTATCTATTTGTAGCTGCAGGGTAGACACAAACACACACACGCACACACACACACATACAGTGTGTAGTGTCAGGCACAGCAGGGGTTGCATCTCTCCAGATGGCGGGAGCCGCCCACACAGTGCCAGTTGTTATACAATATGTATTGTATAACAGCAGAGAGCAACATGCCCCCCTCCCAGTGCACAGAGAAACAACACACACACACGCACACACACATCCAGCCATTCACTCACTTAGATACAGACAATAAACACAAGGATGCAACCTCTTTCCATGCACTGTATTAGCCAACCAGCCTGTTAGTCAGCGAGCACGTCAGTGATGCAGGTATTTAGTCAGGAGGTACTCCCCTCTGCTACGCAGTCAGCAATCTTTCAGTCAGCCAGCTTGATCAGTCAGCAAGACAGCTGTTCAGTAAAACAGGCAGCCAGCCAGTGAGACGGTTAATCAATTTGCCTGTTTGCCAGTCTTACAGCTGTGCAGTGAGTCAGACAGCTGTTCAGGTAACCAGGCCGTAAGCAGTTCACACAGCTGTGCAGTCGGTCAGCCAGTCCCACACATATTCACACACTCATCTAGTTTGCAGTGTTAGACAGTTAAATTGCTTTTTCATGTGGTTTAAAGAGATGAGCATTCATTAGGCCTTTATTGCATCAACAGCACATCTCATCTCTTCAAGCGTCTTTGAATGTGACAAAGCACGGAAACAGAAACTTCCAGAAAGAGTCCAGTCACTCTCTAAATGGTGACTCAACAAGTCAGAGCATGAACATGGAATCACAGTTACAGTGCAGCAGCTTATAGGCTTGTTAAACGCATACAGGTTTATAGTGCCATGTTGCGTGTTAGTTCATCTGACAGCAGCCCATAAAGATATGGAAGAAACATGTGGCACGCTGACTTTCTGCAGCTCTCTGCTGTTTCTTTTGTCTGTTTCTCTGTCTGCCTTTGACTCAGCTCTGCACACTGGCTTCTCTGTTTTATCTCAGCTCCACTTTGTTTACTTTCTGTCTGTCTGTGTCTCTTGTGTCTTTGAGTCACCGTGCATTTCTTGCTTTCCTTCTCTATCTTTCTGTCTGCCTTTCTCTCCCTTTTCTTCCTCTAGCTGTTAAATAGTGCCGCCGTGCGCTGTTTCGCAGCCTTGATGCAGGCTTTGGTTCGTCTGCTGGTGATGAAGCACAATGGCCGTGTTGTATTCATGCCACCTTCACCCTCTCTGTCCCTTGAGTTCACTTTGTCTCTTTGTTTTACCTCTCTTTTAATTTCCATCTCTGTCTCATTCGCCTCCACCTTCCTTCCTCCTCCCTTGCTCCCTCCTCCCTCTCTGGCTACCTCTCCTCTCTCACTTTACAAGCACTAACACAGTCGTGTTGAAGACTTATTGTCAAAAAGCTCTTTAAGAGTCCACCAGAATGCTCCTGCAGTCATGACTTCATTACAGAATATCCACATGGACACACACGCTAACACGCACAGGTAACACACGTTTTATCTCTGTCTGTCTGGATTTGTGCTTGTGTGTAAAAGCTTGTACGTGTGTGTGTGTGTTTTTGTGTGAGCGAGCCCAGAGCAGCATGTGATGATGTAATGAGAAACTGAGCAGAGCAAACTGCGGATTCCCCTACGCTCACACACACACACACACACACACACACACACACACACACACACACACACACACACACACACACACACACACACACACACACACATTCACTCAAACACATACACTCAAACACATACACTGGTTGTTATACTA